>RAHM01000106.1:1130158-1344558 GCA_003713295.1 Parotia lawesii
GGAAGGGAAGGGAAGGGAAGGGAAGGGAAGGGAAGGGAAGGGAAGGGAAGGGAAGGGAAGGGAAGGGAAGGGAAGGGAAGGGAAGGGAAGTCTGAAGTACATCAGGTAAAAAAAAACAAGAAGTGGGGAGGGGGAATACGATACATTCAGGGTACAGCTCAATAGCTGCTAGATGCAATGAGCCCTCCAGCCTTTGGCTCAAGAGTTCATAGCTGCAGCAACTTAGCCAACTTACCTGGGACTTAATCTTCCAAAGTCTTTGCCACACTCGGCAAAAGGCTCAGTCAAAAGATTAACATTTAAAATTAAGTTTTGCAAATTAAGAATCAAAATTTTGATACCTAGCTGTTATTAACTGGAAGTTGTTAATTTCTTTTTCTCTTCCATTTGCAAAAATATCTTTCTCTTAACAATTCTATCTAATAATTATTCTTTCCATCTTGTATTTATTTACTTAAATACTTTAATGTATTTATTCCTCCATCTAATGGTTCTAAACCTCACAATTTTCCAATTCATTTCCAGCTCACAATTGCTACCTTTTAAGTGCTATTACTARTCTAACTATTTGGAGAAAAAAGCCCAGATTTTGCCTCTGTTCCTCAAGCTTTTCGGATGAACTGTACCAAAACCACAAGAAAGTGTACATGTCCCCGTATTAATTGAATATGATATTGAACAATTAACAGAAACTAACCATTTGCATTTTAATAACATTCTAACAATCTGGTAAATTAATCCATTAATCTTTATTAACTGGGTATCATACACTGGACTGTAGAGTTCACTGATGTGTATAGGTAAAAAGAGAAATGTAAGTCATGTTCAAAAYAATTTTCCAGCGAAACCTACAAATAGTAAGTCAAGCTTGACTAACATGGTGTAAGATACTGATCTATACTCACACTCAACAAAAAAGCAGAAGCTGATAGGTTTAAATAATATGATGTCTGTCACACAAAACAAGTGGCTGGGTCATCAAAATGAATCTGACTTCCCATCTACTTTATGATACTAAGATTAAAAGAAAAAGTTATGGAATTAGAATGTGGCTGTGCTCAGGAAGAAGGTCAGACTGCAGCTGATTTCTCATATAGAGTAAATCAAAGCCCAACAGAAGAACAGCATGAAGTATATATATAGTGTGAGGAGATGTTATTTTCTCCCACAGGCCTTGCTGCTGGCTTTGCATTCTCTTTTATACACTGTAGTCACAGTTGCACAACCAGAAGTTACTCATCAAATAACCTGTTTTAAGCTGAGGTCTTTGTTTCTGCAGAGGGTAGATCTTGATGTTGTAACCTCTAAAGATGCAATTTGACTGTGTATGTGATTGCTTGCAGAGTTTGCAACTGTACTTATTCTTTCATTGCTGCTTAGTTCTCAATTAATCACTTCTCAGAGGAATTACAGGAGCAGCAAATTGTTTTCAGCACCTCTGCACTACCCAAGGAAAGCAACTTTAGTCCCATTTCTTCCCTGATACTGAGGTGAAAACTGAATAAATGGGGAACAACAGCAAACAACATATCCACACCCTTTTCCCTGAAAAGTTGTCGAGTTTATTTTTCTCATGACAATAATTAGTAAGAGAGCTCCCTCTCTTTATTTCAAACCAAAAGCTTTTCCAGCTGATTTCTTCCATCCTCCTTCATCCTGTTAAGGAGGGAGAGTGAGAGAATGGCTGGGTTGGCACCTAGCAGCCAAGGTCAACTCACCACAAAAGCCTGACATCTAATTTGCTTTTTGAATAGCTATAGAGTATGAAACTGGTATTTTCATGGAACCTAAGCTATTAAACTCCCTAAGTATCCTAACTGGTAGTGGTTTGCTAATAATACATTATATGTGGATCTTGACGGGCTTGAGAGGTGGGCCCATGTGAACCTCACGAAGTGTGAGGTCCTGCAGCTGGGTTGGGAYGGTCCCAAGCACTAATACAGGCTGTGCAGAGAATGGACTGACAGCAGCCCTGAGGAGAARGACTTGGGGTGATGTTGACAAGAAGCTTCATGTGACCTAGAAACGTGCACTTGCAGCCCAGAAAGCCGAGTGTATTCTGGGCTGCATCAGAAGAACCATGACCAAATGTTAGGGAGGTGATTCTACCCTTCTACTCCATTCTCAGGAGACCCCATATGGAGTGCTGTGTTCAACTCAGGGGCCCCAAATGTAAGGACTTGGACCTGTGGGAGTGAGTGCAGCRGAGGGCCGAAAGAATGATCAGAGGGCTGGAGCACTTTTATGAAGACAGCCTGAAAGAGCTGGGGTTATTCAGCCTGGAGAAGAGAAGGCCCCAGGSAGACCTCTTTTCAGCCTTCCAGTACCTAAAGGGGCCTACAAGGAAGCTGGAAAGGGACATTTTAGAAGGACATGTAATGACATCACAAGACGGAATGTTTAAAATTAAAAGAGGGTAGGTTTAAATTAGATATATGGAAGAAATTCTCTACTGCAAGGGTGGTGAGGCAGTGGAACAGGTTGTCTGGAGAAGTTGTCGATGTAGTATCCCTGGAAGTGTTCATGGTCATGTTGGATGGGTCTTTGAACAACCTGGTCTAGTGAAGGTGTCCCTGCCCATGGAACCTGATGTTATTTAAGGTCCCTTCCAACCCAAGCCATTCAATGATTCTAAGAAGCTAAGATTTTAATTTTTTTAAATTACGTGCAGCACTGTGCAACTCTTTTGAACTTCATCTGCCTCCATGCTTCTGAATAATATATCTTTTAGGGTCTTCCTGCAATTTTTCATGCCGGGTTCTCATTCCTGATATCCTGCTTCATTCATTCATCAATACTTCTTTTGACATTGCTAGTCAGTCATTGTTTTCAGGTTATCTAGAAGTTATTTGACGTAATACACCACATGTCACAGGATACACCTCTGGGAAGGCCGATAGTGACTTCCTCCACTGAAAGAAAAAGCTACTTGTTCCTAAGACTGGTTCCTTTCTTTTTACCGATTATTTTTCCCATTCAAGCACTTTTGCTATTTTGCCATGATTTGCTATTTTGCAAAAAGTTTATGCATACTTGAGTCCCTTAAGATTATTTAACAAGTTTRAATTTCAAAAATGAACCACATAATAATATTTAAAACTGAAGTTTAACTTAAAACCAATTTGTATGTTACAAGCCTGTAAACAGTAACACATAACAAGAGACTAAAGCATAGAATACATTATGTTACTGAAGGTTTTAGCATGGTTGCCTCTTTTTTTTTTGTTCTATATTTTTTCTAATGAGAAGGAACCAGAAAGTTAAAGCTCCCTTCATCATTATTTTTCTTCCTTATGCTGGTTATTTGCTATACCTTCCAAAACAGTAAYATCTAAGTTTATATTTTTAAGTTTTGCATCCTTTGCATGCAGAAGTCATGGTTGTGGGCACATTATGCAAAACATTATGCCCTGGCCTAAAAGACTGAATAGAGGGATGAATACAGTGTATTCATACGTATTGCTACTTAAAAAACAGAGGCACCCAAAAATGGAATTTCCCAGAAATTTTGGGTTGAGGCAGAATTGGAAAATTTGTCGCTTCATAGAATCTCACCAATCACTGTGTTCCTGTTTCTATTTTCTTTCTTATAGAACTGAGTATCGTAATGCTGTCAGGGGATTTAATATTGGGTGTCACTTCAGTTTTGTCATGCAGAAGATAATCATAAATATTTTGAAGAGAAAGCAAGAATTAAAGTGGAAAGTGTAATTTCTTTGTTATCACATGATAATATTGTGTTACATACACAATCTGCCCAGGGCAAACTGCTTTGAATATATTATTTTCAAAGAAAACATAATGTCTTGCAGCACGAAAACTATCATGAAATCTGAAGTGAAAATGAAAATACTCGCAAGCAGCTCATTTCAGTTCTCACAGATTCTGCACAATGCAATATTGTGAGGAATTTTGGTGCAGCTGGAAATTTAATTTTATTCAATGCATGCCATTCTCCTGTGTCTTTTCTGACACAGTATTTCAGCATTTGGTATTGTGTTTATTGAACTCACTATACAATTTCCTTGGGTAGCTTTACGGCACTGTTAGTGAAAGGTCAGCAAGAATGATTCTGACAACAAGAATRGATGCCATGGCAATTCAGACCAGCTGCTGGCCTGTGCCACTGGCCTGTGATGGAGTCACAGTGAGGTTGTTTTTATTTGTTATTATTCCTGTTGAAATTTTCCTTTATATTGCATCTCTCTCCTAGCTTCGTATATCTGTTCTCAGTAATGCTTAATTTCTTGCCATGTTCCTCAGCAGCATGCTGATTTTTACATCCATTCATCTTGAATATGTCCAAAAGATGAGACGTTAAATAAAGGAGAAATTATGATGAAAGTACAGTTTCCAGAAAAGCTGACCTTTCCAAGAATCGTCATGGTCATTCAGAAAAAGTTTCAGTAGATGTGACTGTCCTCTAAAACGTTTCTTTCCTTTCTGAAGCATTTTGTACTTGTAATTGCTTCAAAGGTACTTAAAATTCAAGCAGAGAAGAGATGGGATTCTGCCTCTCTCCCATTCTGCACTGCATGTGAAAGAACCTGCCCTCAACAAGAAGCAGTTTAATACATTATGTATGAGAAAATGTAGCAAAGTGGAAATTAGTGTATATAGTAGGAACATCTGAAAATTAAAACACCTGGCCATTTTAATGAATAGGATTTTGCATAGCTGAACTGGGAAAAGACGTATTAAACAGAACATATTTTTAATATTCAAGTACAAATGCATTTTATGCAGTGAGAATACAGGATGATGTGTTTCTGTCTATTTTCTTGGTGGAATACTATGTGATCACACGGCTCTGTAGAAAATCCTGTCCCTGCTCAGGAGTCAACAAATACTTTTTGAAGAGAAAAATTAGTTTCATGTTTAATAGTGAAAGTTTCTCAGGTACAGGTTTTCTCATGGAAATTTGAAACTTTTGAGAGATTTAATACTGAAACAAGTCAGTGTTTCAATAAGCTGTAGACATAATGAAATTTTTTAGCAAGCCAGAAGGATAAAATATATGTAATTTATCATGCCTCTACAGTTCATCCCATCAAAAATTTCTGAAATTTTTAAAAATTATAGAAGTACATTTTTTTACAAAGCTTTTAATGCACCTTGCCTAAAGGCAAATAGGGAAAGGCAAATGTTTGAGAAACATATAGGAATGTTTCATTTAAGCATAGCTGCAAATTAAGAAGGGTTCCAAAACAGGGCATCTTACAAGTAATGGTTAAGAAGCCTTCAGGATCATACTTCCCTTGTAGCATTTTTGTGGCTATACTGTCAGTAGTGCGTGAAGGGCTAGCATCCTCTTATCAAATTATTTCCTGAAGTCTGTATTTGTTTGAAGCCACGGTTATGAGCTTTTTGATCATGAGAAGAGACCAGTTCTGTATAGCTATTAATTTACTTTTAGAACACAATTTGTGGTCCTAATTTTCAATTTTTTCGTAAAATGTTAGGCTGATTTTTTTCAGATTTTTTTCAAATTTTTTACTTTTCATCTGAATTTCCTAGTTTTCTGAGCTTGTCATCAGTAACATAAGTATTGTAGCAAAATATGTAAAAATCAATTCATTGCTGAATATATTTAGTTTTTATTACAAAGAAGGGGGCATTTTTCTTAAGGACTTCACCTACTTTCTGAAAAGCCATTAGCCTATAACTCTGTATAGAATGAAAATTCAGTTAAAATGATCACTCCATTTCAGGTTACATCAGTGTTTCCTTGGGAATGTGTGGGGTTAAAAATGTATCCATGAATCTAACTGTTCTTCAGGAAGCTTACAAGAAGAGGTAACAATTTGGTAGTGTTTGTCAAAAATATCCGTTTGAAAAACACCCCATTTTTTCCATTTCTTCCATGCACTCAAATCTCACAGCAGCATTTGCACTGATTTTGGTTGCCCTTTTAAATGCTTTTGGACTGCGATCAAATCTGGAAAGGTTTTGCATGATAATGAAGCAGTAGCTGAAAGAGTTTGGTTAGAATAAAAGTTTAAATTCATCCATATTACATCCTTATTATCACAGACACTACTGAGATCTGCCTTACAATATTCTTTAGAACTCAAGTGTACCTGCTAAATGCTACATTCATTTCAAACTGCATATTACTAATTTTATTTGAAGGAGGACTGAAGGAGTGATTCCAGTTATGATACCAACAGCTGTGAATGTAAAAGTACAGAGATKACTACCTCCATTATCATTAAAATTCATGGGAGGTGGGTTAAGCAGTTGCCATTTTTATTACATTGTTTTCCTATGGCAATCAGAATACTGTTAGACTTGATGAAAATGTGATATAGTAAAGGGCCTTAAACTACCCTAGAATTTCACATTTTAAGGTGACCACTAAAATATTACAAAATCGATTATTTTATTTTTATTCCTTTTACTTTTTGAGACAGTAAATCCAGAAAAAGTCCAAAGTCCCTTTAAATTGTCCAGTGTATAGGTGAAATGGGTCATCCTAACAGTCATTGGTGGAGATATATATATTGTTCTCATGCACCTTCCCTGCAAAGTTCAGATGACTCTCAGGGTGTTTTATTCTATCTGCATTGGTGGCTGTTTTACCCATTTTAATGTTGAACAGGACTTGTTTCAACAGTGGTCATTTGTATTAAGACTGATTCCTTAAGAGGAAAACATTAAGAGGAAGCTCTCTATTTTTGAAAAAAAAAGAGGCCGTGTTAGGGCAAAACTCTTGATTCCTTTCACACAAGGCAAAAGCATCTCAAGTCAATTTCATCCACATCAGCTGCAGTATTTTGATTTTAGCCATTACCATAATATTGCTCTGGTCGTTTTCCCATTTGCATTAAACTGTTTAAACGGCCAGGGCTCAAATCACTGTCTCCATGTCTATAATGCTAAACGGACTGTGCTCAGGATTGTTATCCAGTGCCGGTGTCATCTGGCGTGGAATGGCTGTCATCCATGCTGCCAAGCTCTCTGTTGGGAATGGTCCCTATCTGTGACAGCTCTTGAGGCTGACTCTCTCAACCAGAAATGGTTTGAGAGAGTGCTAGCTTGTTCAGGATGAAATTCTGACAGAGACTGTTGAAACACTTTGAATGTACACACACATGTAAAAATAACTGAAAAAAATTAAATATTTGTGTCTATCCTGGCAGTGTTTAATTTATCAATATGGACACAGTAAAATACAGTTGATGCCTATGACACTGAATTTTGCTGTCCCTCTATCCCAAACTGAACCTTGCAGCCATGAGTTTTCCTCAAAGATCATTGTCAATAAGGCAAAAGTGTCAAGTATCTAAGGAAACTCACTGCATTGAAGAAAGAAATAAGAAATACTGAAGAGAGGAGCATCCAGTCCTGAGGTCAGAAAAAATGTTCATTCACTGTTGTAAGTCTCTGTCTCATTGCTTCCTCCTAGAACTAGACATCATCTTTGTCTTCTAAAGACAGCCCCTTCTTCCCGTTTATAAAACATGGAAGCAGCAAGAGTGAAAATGAGCTGCTCTTAAACCTCTATATCTCCTGTTTCATAATATAGCAAAACTTTACACTACACCAGTCATTTCAGAGCTCCACCCTAACCTAAAGCAGATCGAAACACATGGCTTTTAATTAAGCACATAAATTAATTAATTTAATTACCTGTTTTTAAAACTGAAATGTATGGGCACAATGTTCTTGCTCATATTCTGCAGAAAATAATCCAAAGTTAACTGAGCAGAAAGAGAAACCCCTCATCACTGAAATATTCACACACAGAGAAGCAGGAGGTCTGATACCTTGTTTTTTGGGGKTTTTTTTAGTAACTAAAAGATATAGGAATGGAACATTTTAAGCATTGTAAAATTTTGAACTTATGGAAGCAAGACATACATTTTTCAAAATATCCTTACTTAGTAAAMGATAATAAATCTCACTTTCACGACCCATGCAGATACAGGATGATACAGTGTAACTACAACAATGTTACATTGCTCTCAAATGTTCATGCCCTGTTAATGAGAACTAAAGATACTCAGTGTGGGATGTCATTATGCTAACTACTGTTAAATTTCTACCAGCTCTTCTACTCTGGAAACCAAATGAACTATGCCTCATGCGGGTTTAGTCTTCCTACCCAGAATATCACTCACCTGAGACCTCTTCCTCCCTAAGGGAATGGACAGAGACAACTCTCACAGAGCAGGTCCTGTTTTATTTCTCACTCGAGCTGGTCAAAGTCCTCACCTGGCCACAAATTAGAGAACTCTCAATAAAGCCATATTTTTTATTTTATCATATTATGCTAGGGATTAACCACAATGGAGTGAAATATTAAATCAGAATTATTGTTATATTAAATATCCAGCCAAGATCTTTGTTTTGGAGAAGAAGAGGACACTATTTCACAATATCTGAATAACCCCATCCCAGGTCGTCCTATTCAAGCCTCCAGCAAGCAGTTTGAGGCAATGACAACTGTGAAGTTCATTTTCTCCAACCCTTCCAGCTTTGTCGTTAGTGATACACTTGTCGCCTCTTGTCAGAATTAAAGAACCAGTTGTTAGAGTGAACAAATAGTGTCAGGCTACACAATCACTGTTATGATGGTACAGGCTACTGAAAATCTGTAGTAAAATAATAATCAACTTCCACACTTGAGAGCTACTGCAGTATTATATATCAACTGCAAGAAGAATTAGCTTACACAGACAAAGAATGAGAAGTTCTTCAGTCTAATCTGTTTGTTTGTCCCTTAAGGCAGTTTCTTTAGCCCTATTTCTTACCTTTATTTTCTTCGCTTCTTGAGCCAAAACAATCAAGGTTTTTCATCTTAGTTGCTGTCTCCTGTCTCCCTGAGAAGGGGAGTGACAGAGCAGATTGGTGGACACCTGACATCSAGCCACAACAACATATACAACAGGTACATGAGTACATGTACATGCATAAGTACAATTCTTACAAGGTGTATATATTAAGTCTTAGAAAACACTTTGAAAATGTACTTTGCATTTGTACTTTGAAGACACTGYTTACATTTCTGACTCTGTCTTGAGATTTAGTGATAAAATATGAAACACTATTCTCAGAAAGTTCTATTTAGAATTCTTAAAAAAAAATAGAAAAGAAAAAAACACCCCAAAAAACCGAAAAAAACCCCAAACTTAAAACCCTGACAAAGTCAGAGCATAATACAAAGGTCTGGAACCTAACATCAGACCCTGAGATTAGCTCAGCTGGTCAGAGCACGGTGCTGATAACACCAAGGTTGTGGTTTCAATCCTGTATGGGCCATTCACTTAAGGGTTGGACTTGATGAGCCTTGTTGGTCCTTTTCAATTCAGAATACTCTGGGATCTGTGCTCTGATAAGAACTCCAATAGCAGAAGAAGAATTTCTAAAATAATATTCACTGTGGCTATACTGAAAGCAAAAATTTCAGAATCAGACTTAGATTAGCCTGAAAATTTATTCATAGACTTATAGAAGTAGACACTAAAAGGATAAAGTTAATTTCATTGAGTTTGATCTTCTGTAGCTACAGAATGACAATTCCTGACTTGTACAAGGAGGGGAATTCTTTCTTATATCAATTGGAGAACAATATTGAATTCAATAACTCGTGGTTATASAACTTTGTGTCTTAATGCAATATAAATAATTTTGATTCTGGGAACATTTAATATAATTTGTTTAATGAATAATGTTTGACAAGGGAAGATATCTTTTTGTGTCTTATGACTTTAGCTCTTACAAGTGCAAAAATGTATTTGCATTGTTGTAMTATATTAACTCATTTAGTTAACACAGTTGTAAATCAAATGGCTTTGAAATTTTTTCAGATAATGAAGGATGGAGTTTGCATATGCCGGACAACTTTTTCCTTTAATGTTAACGTCAGAGAACTAAGAACTGTTCTATTGCACAAACTGGTGTAATTGATGCTTTCACCAGAAATTAACCTGACCTCTTTGCTAWATAAAAATATATATTTGTACGATGAGGATTCATTCTTCTATTTCTATCAACATAATATAAGCCATTATGCAGTGATTGTCTAGAAGATGGATTAAAATTTGTATTTCACCAAGACAGCCTTCTTCTAATTCTGTAGAGCTTTTTTAATAAATTACTTTCAGTCCAACATAACAGTTATTTTGTTTGATCTCTGGTAATGAGCCCAAATAAATAATCTTCAGAATTATATGAGTAGCACAAACACAATCACATAAAAATAAGGCAAAGAAGATGCATAATGAATCATTAAAAGATCAGTCTTTTACTAATTTTAAGTCTACTTCTATTAAATATGGTACTGTAACAGTTAACCTGGGTCCTTGAGTATAATTGTTTAATGGGCTGAATGGTAATATTGTCCCCTTTTACAGTTAGACTTATAAATAAAATTCAGAGGACAGGCTTCAAAAAGTTGGTCCAATATCACAGGTCACGTCAGGAGAAAAAAAAATCCATTCAATGGATGGGGTAAAATGTAAAATATTTAGTTTTATTCTGAGGCTAATGGAACTACTTTAGGGAATAAAACAGCAGGGAGGATGTAGATATGCACAGTGACCAGCAGAAACACCAAGGACAATGCTATTATCCTTATTAAGGACTCATCCGTGGTAAGAAGTCAGGGTATCCTTGGGATCCTACATGGGTAGTGCAAATATACTGTGTTCTGGCTACCACGCACCAGTTTCCTGTGCCCTCAACTATTTCTTACTGGCAAAAAATATTCACAAAATTTTCATAGTTAACTGAACTCGCTAAGACCTTATTTACAACTCAGACTGCAATGTAATGCTGGGGTAATCAATCTGGTTTGGAACGAGCTGGCTTAATTACAGGAGACATTGGAGCATGAATAACAAAAGCAGATTGCACTGTTTCACGGACAGAGGAAAACAGTTGTCTGTGAACACCATGCTGGGAGGGGTATTTTTATAGGCAAGAGGCAGGCAAAACCACCAAAAGCGTGTGCACTGGGTTCTCGGGAGCAACAGCGAACTAATTTACGCTGGTCACCTGCTCCTAAATTCTTGTGTGGGTAAGTCCTAAAATTACTGGGTGGGTACATGTCTGCTGTTAAAAGTGGAAATTCCAAGGTTCTTAACATCTTCTAAATTCTCAGACAAACAAAAAGTAGAAATTGATCTAGAAACTGTCTTTGCTTTTCCACAGTTATTTTGTGAGACCTGTGGTGATTGAGCTTCTTTAGCGACTTAACCAGGTAGTATATGGAAGGAAGATAAYGGCAGAAGTTTCATGGAGAACAGGCTAAAGCATGATAAATCTGTTTCAAGCAAGCACCCAACAAGTCCATACTGATGAGGTAGGCCAAAGGTCAAACCAGAAAATCAAGCCTGGATCAAGGAGGCTTTAGATGGGATGTAGATACAGTGGCAATGCAGCCTTTTCTTGTTCAAGAAATTAGCTAATAAATCTTTTATTCCTTTCAGAGGAAGGAGAGGAATGAAAGGAGTTTTGGGTTCAAAAGCTCATCTGGTTGTTCTGGTTTCTATTTTTTTTTTATTTTTTATATTTCAGGTTTTTTTTCTTTTTTCATTTCATGMGTCCTTGTTTCTAACAGATGTTTGTTGGGCCTTCTCACTAACAGCAGAAATTCCAGAATATTTGCAGCCAATTATTCTGCAATGTCCTAGTCTCAGTGAGAACACTGGAATTTTCAACATCTGCTACCCATATTCCTGTTATATATCCCATATGATATTTACTTTTTTTTTCAGTGTTAGCTGAAGTTGGTGACCTCCCTGGAATACCTGCATTCTTTTTCTTTTCCTGCCTCTGTATTAGCAAACTTGACTGTTCTGTTTAAATATATTAACTTTTCCCTCAGTTCCATTTGCAATGCTCCCACCTTGTTATCCTTATGTTGTTTGCTCAGTGCTGAAAGTGGCTTTTTTGCTTTAACTCAGGAGGATGTAGCTGCCTCCTGTTTATGACTTAATATATGAGCTAATTTTAATTAGGAGGCAGTATCCCCTGCTGATTCATACATTTCAGTATTCCTGAATGTTTTTTGTTCCTGTTATTGATACTACTTCTAGCATGTGACAAAAATCTCATTTTCATCCTAAAAAACAAATCAATTCCATTTAATTTTGCATACTCTGTTTCAAGCTTCAGATAATTTTGAATTCTAATAGTCCTTTGATAATATTACAGTCCTCTGGGGCTGCTATTTCTAGCAAACATAATAAACATTCCCTGAAAGATGGAATGCATTATTTCACTGATACTGTGTGAGCCAATAACTCACTTGAAACATAAACAAAAACCCCAAAATACAATACCTTAACTTCTGAGCTGTATTGACAGTAACACGGATAGTATGTTGGAGGAAGTTTTAATGCACTTTTTAGCACTTTTTAGAGTGTTTCTGGAATATTGCATCTGGCTTCAGGCACCCCAAAAGACGAAAAATTTTAATAAACTGGAGTAACCTGCAATTTAGTGGGGGGCCACAGCATTGTTCACCTTGGAGAAGAGATGGCTACAGAGGCATATATTGAAAGAAACAATCTAAACTCTCTGTTGTAGTGCATTTTCAGCAAAAAATGTGAGACTACATACGTAAATATAAAGCCGTAGGTTYAGAGGGGGCATAATAACATATTGGATATATTTTCCTGAGGCTGGACTGGCTATTTTTGAACTTTTGGAGAATGCTGCACTTAAGACATTCCAGGCTCCCTTGTCTTCTTTGCTCTTCAGAGCTGTTCCTGTTTGATTCCACTTGCCTGCTCCCTGAACAAGCCTCGGGCTGTTTCCTTGATGCCTGAGGTCTAGGATCTGCTACTTTATTTCTTCTTTGCCCTTGGGATCTTCATATCAATTCTTCATGCTCACTATGGCCAAGGTTGCTACAGATTGCTGCATCCTCACGGTATCATTATGCAGCTTTAAACTGGAGCTCATCATTGTTGATGACCTTTGTGCTGTTAAAATTTGTACTCATAACAGAAGGAATAATCCGAAGAGTATCTTCTGCACAACTTAATATTAACATTATCTTGAGGAATATTTATTCATCAGTAGAAAATAGAAAAAAGTAAGAATGTGRCTGGAATCTAGATGTACACTTCTGGGTTTATTATTTTTTGTTTGGTTAGTGGTAGGTTTTATATTGGGTTTTTTTTTTGCGGGAGGGTTGTTATAGTTTTTTTAATTGATGGGGGATACTAGATGAATATTTCTTGTAGCTGATGTAAATTTCCCMATCTTTCTCCAGCTTTTAAAGCAATGAAGTAGTAAGGCTCAGAACTGTATGCATGTGCTGTTTCAATGTGGAAGGTCTCTGGCTTCTACAGTCCTGTATCATCCTTAACTCACATCTCCCTGAGATTGYGTGACCTGACTCTCAAATAAATTGATTTGCATGGCATGTACAGCATGCTTGACATTGATAATGATACATAGAAAGGCCATTTAAAAAGATAAGCATTAATTGTTAAATAGACTCACAAATGAGTCTGGTTCATCCCTCACTCCAACTTTATTAATGTGTCAAAGCAGAAAACAATCTCCTGCATAAAACAAAATCATAGAATGCTAAGAGGTTGTAATAGACCTTGAAGATCACCTAGTTCCCAYTCCACCTGCAATGGCTGAGATGTTCATTATGAATTTTTCTCTTTCCTGTAATACAAAATTAAAACCATAAAATTATCGAAACAGAAAGGTTTGGTAAATCATTCATTATAATGAATATGATGGGATCAGAGAATAGTATGTAACTAAACCAGCTTTATGGCCACTTGAAACAGTTCAACACTTATCTGCAACATAGACAAATTGAGGGCAAAGTTAAGTTTCTTTCTGCAGCGTTAGCTTATACGGGGCTGTGACAGATTATCTCTTATATATTGAAGATTACTGTTGTGAGTTGAAGAACTTGTRTATCAATAATTTCCTACAAAAAAAGGACTCTGAGCAACTTTTGCTATTTAGTTGCAGACTTTATTACAAATTCACATGAAATACCCAGTGGATATAGAACCTTTTATGGTASCAAAACACCTGAGCATTCCTGATAATAGTTACTCCTTTAAAACTCTGGAAGTAAATCAAAACTATTCTCATTTTACAAGGGTGATTCTGACTGACAGAGAAGTAAAGGGACTTACCACACTTTGTATTAATAGGCCATGGTTGAACAGCCAGCTAAGCCAAGTTTTCTAAGGAATACCAGCTCTCAACAGAGAAAAAGAACAGTTCTTTGGACCATGAAAGAGTACTTAGCAATATARGATGGCATGCTGCAGTAATTTTGTAGGTATATTGATCTCTATTTTCTGCATTTTGCTAAAAGTGCTCATTGCCACATTCTGCTACTGTACACACCTACCTAGTGGTTCAAGTAAATGTTTGCCTATTATAGGAGTGCATTCAGCTAGCACAAGGGAATTGCACTGGTTTTGGTCGTAATGTCCCCCACAAGCAACTCTTGGAGCATGAAAGAATATTTCTTTCATGGCAAAACACTCTTGCACATTTAGCAGCTTGCTCTGAGSGCACTTCTGCATTTCTGGACCAGCATAACTAAATCCTTCACAGAATAGCCTACGTGGAAATATTCTGTGCAAATTGCCCTACTCCATGGTGAATCCTTTGTGAACAGATGCTAAGTTATGCATCCGTGGGCAGCACTTTTCCCTCCAAGGTATTTCCTGATGATTTATGCATATTTGCCAGGGTAATGCCACCTGTTTTCCTTGTATGGAGAGGGTACATGTGAGCAGGCAGACCCCTAACTCTTTCCTCCACTACAACCAGGATATCCATAAGTATTTAGTATTACTTCTGTATCTATGTCCCTCCTTGAAGTTGCCACAGATGATCCAGAAAATATCGACTTGATTTTTAGGAAAGGATTCATGGAATTGAATGTGAAAAATTCCATTTATGCACAAGCCCCTGTGTTTTGACCTGGTATGGCCAAAGGTAATAAATGATGTAATTTTAAATTGTTTTCACATCATGGAGGCAAGGGGACTAGAATAAGCAACCAGTGTATGGTAGAAGTTCCCAATTTTTATGTGCTGTTTTCCACTGCAGAACAGGATGTGAAAGTATGTGTAGGAATGACGTATGCCAAAACTAAACTATGGTGTCAGAGGGTCACCATTAGGAGTGACAGTGTTGTTTTGTTCTTGTTTTGAAATGGAGAGCGGAAGAATGTTTCCCAGGGAACAGTAGGACTGCCAGCTATGGATCGTGCGCTAACAGTTAGGCTGGAATACAAGCATACTTACATTGATGATACCTTTGTGTTTTCATTCTAATACTAAGAAGTTGAATTTTTCTGAGGTTCCCGAGTTTCATTTTCCGTTTCCATCAACCAATTAAATACTGTTCAAGTAAGCAAATGACTATGGTGCACTGRGCTTCTGCAGTTTTCTTCCAAGTTCGGCAAGTCTAATCTTTCAGTTTGAAAGGGAAAAATCAGGGGGTTCTTAAGCTCACTAAACATCATTAAAGGAATAAAATAACATAGAGGGAAATATCAGACAGCTAATAATGTAATATTTGAATTTCAGGTTATTTAGTGATTTTAAGCAGGATCAAATAGATAGATATCAAACTAGATAATAGAATCAGACCTTTTTTTTTTTTTTTGATAGATGACAAGGAGTAATAATATTATTTCACTTTTCCCCTTTACCTAGGTAGTGACAATGGGCAGTCACAGCTTGTTTTGTCTATGAATGTAATTGTTTTCCAGGAATGTTGATTCTGCTTCTGTTGGCTTTGCACCCTCTGTTAAGTGTCCTGAGAATCTCTTTTCTTTGACAGCCTATGTACTGACAGAATTTGCCATATTGTCATGTTATGCATTCTTGATTCTTAGTCTTAACTTTATGGAAGATGGGAAGTGAAGTCAGAAAAAAGATATGGGGGGGAGGGGTGTGACTGTTAATGAATACATTGTAAAGACAATCTCTGCTACGTCAGAAGTCTCTTACTTTGTCTCTAATGTCTCTCAYATGCTTTGTTTCCATGGGTTAATGAAAAAAATTTTGCTGTAGTTGCTGAGCCTCAGTTGTGAGGTGTTTCTTATCACTTTTTCCATATAGTGTAATCCTTTATAACATTAGAATACGAAAATATCCCTCTAATGGTATCTGTATCCTSTCTACAATCTGTAGCTATACTAAAATCTTTTGTCTTTAGCTTGGGAAATCAGTGTTTTTGTAAATATTTCATAGCAGGGAGTGGAGAATTATCCAAATGCAAATTGGAATCATCCATCACAGCATTTGTTATCTGTAGAAGCTGGCTCTCTTATCTGCAAACTTTAAGGAGTAAAAGAGTTTAAGCAAACTGCTTTGTGAGATCTAATCAGTTTCCAGTGGAGCTTTCCAAGTTTGAGCTGTGTCCTCCATTTTCTTCATGCTAATTTAGCTGTGGAAACTGGCTGTACCAGAGAGAACATAAGCACATAGATCCTTCTATTACTTCTCCTGCTCATTTACTATTTCATCCATAAGGCTATTTCCCCTGCATCCTCTGCTGTGTTTTGTTCAACTGCTGTTCCTGGTTTTAAGTCCCCGAGAAGTGCGTGTACCAGAACTTTTGGAAGTCAAGTGTATAGTGGTTTACCCACCTTTCAGAGGAGCACAGTATCTACCAAAAGAACCTCAGAGACCAGCTGAGTATTTGCGAAATCAAACATCACTCCCCATTTGCAGATACCCAAAGCTTATATCAGTGAATATTATCTCATTACATGGCTGCTTTGCAATTGGTAATTGCCTCCACAAACAGCAGAAATGTCAGATGAAGTGGAAAAGGTGTCAATAGAATTTTTCTTTAAAGGAAACTGAAAACTGAGATAAACCGTGACTGGACAAAGTAGTCAATGTCCCTTAACCTTTTCCACTTAACTCAATATCAAGGTACTGAACAAATACTTCTCCTATCTTTCACAGTTATTTCCAAAGCAGAATATTTTCCCTTGTCTTGTGAATCTTGGTGTTATTAAGAGTGAGAAAGCAAAGCACAGGAAGTGAACAGTGTTTTCCCTTTAGATCTTATTGTTATAATATCTCGTATTGGTTCTTTTTTATCATATACTGTTAAAGAATTTTAAACAAGGGAAAATGTCTCGGTGACTACAGTATAGTTATCTCTGTCAAGGGAAGAAATTGCACTTCATCAAATTCTTTCTCATGGATTTAGGGTATCTCTCACATTCTTGTCCTTTCAGCCTCTTTAGCTGGTAATGAAATGATATGTCTATAGAGATGGAGTATTTAACGGTATTTGTTTCTAAGCTTTTCTTTAAATATGAAAACGGAGAAAAAAACTGAAAGCTACTTTGTGTTTCTGTTGTCTTCAACATGAAGGGCTACACCCTTTTTCTCCCCCACCTTATTTGTTTCCCACACAGAGGAAAAGCTATTAAAAAGCCGGAGATGTACCAATGTTTTTACTGAAATAAGTTTGCATGGTACATTTGGCAAATGTATTCAAATGTTCCGTTCTCTATATAACGTTCTGTTGTGTTTATCTTGTTTCTAACTAACACTTAATAATGTTCGATTTTTTTCTCAAAGTAGGATGAAAATTGTAGGAGAGGTAAATTAAGAAACATGATTGCTATTTATAATTTCATGTTGCTTAAGCATAAACTAATTAGACCTTACTGTGTTTAATCCATCCATAAATGTGAGAACATTCACTGTTGATTAATTGCATCTCATAAACATTCAGTTGCTGCACATTTGATTTAAAATGTCAAGGAACACAGTAAACATTTGTAAGTTTTCTTTTTTTGAGCATGTATGCAATCGTTCTATAGAAGCAGCCAGAAATTCCCTCCCATAGATAAAAAGACTATATTAAATATGCTTAGAAGTAATTTTGAATATTATTCTACTCCTATCCTCTTTGATTAGCATATTGAAAGACTACTACCTTTGAAATATTTTCCAGTTTTGTGATCAACAAAATCCTGACTATCCTAATCTCCTTTTGTATTTTAATGAAGTTTTAGAGTGAGAGTGTTAGTAGACTAACATGGACATTCCGTCTTTCACTTTAGGATAGCGTATGAAATTGTTCAGATAGACTTCCTCGTTGTGCTCTTGGGAATATAATCCTTTGTGAACACCTCCAGGAGTTGTAGAAGAGTGATTTACACATACATTCAGCTCTTAGACAAACTGCATCTCCCAAGTTAATGGACTTCAGTGTAGGAAATCTGTAAAATATGAATTTAGCTGAGATGACTGAAAATTCATTGATTAGTGGGCATAAGGCTCAGGAACGAGTCATTGATTTTTAGCAAGCACTACTCAAGAACAAAGCTGTTTATTTATTAGAGAAAAGGGTTTTTGTGGTTGTTTTAGAATTAGTATGCACTGTTTGTGAACAGTAAGGTTTATACCCCAGTTATAAGTGATGGCTAGTACCCCACCTCTCCATTTCCCTGGTTCTGATGAAAAAACCGCATTATCCTTCTGAGAGTGCTATGCATGAATGAATTACAATTCAGAGATATAACTCACAACAGTGATGAAAATCCCTCTGTGGCCATACTTTCCTTACATATATTCAAGCAAAAAATGTGTACTTCTAGAATTTGCAGATATTGTCAGACTCTAGGGTTATGATGAAAAAGAGTGCAGAAGCTGAGGCATTCCTCCTCATCACAGTATTAAGACGTGTGAAACATAATGTTTAGATGTCTGATTACTTATTTGCTAAACACAATTCTTTATTCTACCTGACATGAAACTATTTTTTACTCATAAATAACTTCCTTACACTGCTTTCAGAGATTAAAACTTCAGGAAAAAAAAACATTGGACAGCTAAAATTGAATTTAAAAAAATAGTAAATTTATCTGAAAGTAGGCATGCTCTTGGAAGAAAGTACGAACAGCGATTGAGATTTTCACTGATTTATATGCATGCTTGCAATGAAGTTTTCAAGAAAATTAAGCCAAATTAATCATAGAATCATAAAATTATCTGGGTTGAAAGGAACCTTAAAGATCATCTAGTTCTGACCCCCTGCCTTGGGCAGGAACATCTTTCACTAGACCAGGTCACTCAAAACTTTCAACCTGGCCTGGAACACTTCTAGGGATGGGGCACCTGCAACCTGTCTAGGCAACCTGTTCCAGTGCCTCACGATCCTTACCATGAAGAATTTCTTAATAATATCCAATCTAAACCTGCCCTCTTTCAGTTTTAAGCCATTAACCCTTTTCCTATTACTACATATCCTTGTGAAAAGTCTATCTCCAGCCTTCCTGCAGGCCTCCTTTAGGTACTGGAAGATCACAATAATGTCTCCCCAGAGCCTTCTCTTCTCCAGGCTGAATAACCCCAGCTCTGTCAGCCTGTCTTCAGGAGAAGTACTTCAACACTTTGATCATCTCTGTCACCATCCTCTAGACTCACTCCAACTAGCCCACATCCTACCTATGTTTGGGTCCCCAGAGCTGGACACATTACTCCAGGTAGGGTCTCATGAGATCGGAGTAGAGTTGGGAAAATCACCCCGTTCAACCTGCTGGTCATGTCCAGCCTGTATTTATGCTTGGGATTGCCCCAGTCCAGGTGCAGGATCTCACACTCAGTCTTGATGTACTTCATGTGGTTCATATGGGTCTACCTCTCAAGCTTGTCATGGTCCCTCTGGATGGAAAGGGAACATGTGGGATCTCACATGCTCTCAGAAGACAGAACAGATGTCAAAACCTCTGGCAAGTTATTGTTATATCTTGTTGTATAAAAGATAAAATGAGCATAAAGCAAATGTCTCTATATCCAGTCTGAAGTCCAGGGCATGGTCTCCAGACAGATGTCTCATTTTTGTGCTACCTGTTTTACTTCCCAGTTTTCATGAAAGCTGTGTAAAGAGGAAGGTAGAAGTTGACTAGCTTTTCCTCCTGCTTATGATCGTTGACAAGAGAAGCTCAACAAAACCACTTCTGGCAGTGTTAGTTTATTTAATAGACAAAATTTGACAATGCAATAATGTGTTTGCACAAAAAAAAAATATTAGTGGAAGATATTGTTGCTTTCTGGGTTTTAAGTTGGAATAAAAACTGTGCAAGGAGTAGAGAGAAAAAGGAAGCTGTGTGGATAAAAGAGAAAAACATGCTTTTACATTTGTTGTGAATATGTTACCAGTGCAAAGTGTTTGATAGATAATGCAGAAAAATAACTTTTTGATGTGTAAGTTGCTGTCAAATTGTGAACCATCCCTATAAAATAATTCATTTTGAGCTAGCATTTTTATTTTGTAGGTAAATGGCTGAAATACTTTAAGAGAGTAAAAGACAGATAGTGTAAAAATACATCCTGGATGGGTTTCAGCTTTCAATGTGGCTACTCAGAGTGTCTATGAGAATTAAATCCTATTCATGCAAACCTATAGAATAGACAATCGAGTAGGAATACATCTCTTTGAGAAAATCTTTGTGAACATTGATGGGTTTATGTGGAAGTTTTAGACTAACCAACCTCTCAGTTACAGAATTTCATAAGAAATACCACAAAACTAATGGTATCTGGCAAAGCACGACCTAAACTGACAGTGCTGTTCTTCCTTAAATATATTGCTATGTCAAGAATTTTATGCAGTAAAGCACTCTTTTCTGAACCTCTGAGTAACAGATTTAAAATCTGGAACTGAACACAAATATTTCCTTGAAGATTGCAAAAATTTTATTGATGTTTAGATCTAGTCATGTTGAAAAGGAATGAGGAGGGAGAGTATGAGAAACATCATTTAATTCTGGTTTACTGTTTGAAATGCTATCTCTCTTAAATGATGCAAAGTGGTGGAGAAGACAAAAAAGAGTCAGTGTCAGACATGTTTCATCATAGAAAAAACTTCTGGGAAAGGTGTTTGTACCTTTCCCTGAGAGTAACTGAGCAGGTTCATCTTAGATGGACAAACAGACTAATTTTGAGCTGGCAGAAGGAGTTAGGAAAATGGTGTTGTAGTAAGCAACACATTATCTGTGGCAACCAGAGGGAGCGTGCTGCAAGCGGAGGGGACTGAATAAAAAAACACACAGCTTTTCTACACAGTCACCAAAGGGTACACTTGATTTTCAGGTTTTCTATTCAGTCTTTTTCACTCTCATTAGATTTTGATAGTCTTAGTCTTAGCTGTTTCATTACTTGCTCTGGCAATCCATTCTTTGAAAATGGTCTTACCCTCTAAACCCCACTTCTTGTAGGGTGACATGGAAGCTTATAAAAGAAAGGCTGGGGCAATTGCTCCTCAGGCCCTGAAGCTGTGAGTCTGTATTGCTAGGTTTGTCAGTCAAATCATCCAGAATGGCTTGGAGCAAGTGAATAAAAATCTCAGAAACAACAGAGGAGTATTTTTATTTATGTTGCTATTTGCAAACATATTAAAGAATTGTTCAGTGTTTATCACTGACAACAGTAAGCACTTTAGAAGAGTAGAAGAAAGGGTAGCATCATCTTCAGCTTGGAGAGAAGCTCCAGGGAGAAATGCAGAAAATCCTTCTTCTTTGACTCTTCATAGAAGAAACAGAATTCCATAACTCTACTTTTTCTTGTCTAATCAGTGTTTCCATACAAACAGTGTTTGTGGGTTTTTTACTAACTGACTTACTGTTTCACCAGACTTCTGATTTTTTTTTTTTTTTCCTAATCACAATTTGATTTCTGTTTTCAGGTTGCAGAATTCTGGGCTTTGCTACTATTTGTGGCTAGCTCTTAAATTTACAAGAAGTTAGATCATAATAGCAAGGCCGTTGAACAACATCACTTCTTAGTTTAAAAAGTTGTTATAGTATGTGTCCAGTTGTTTAAAACAATGAAGAAGTAGCTAAGCAAACAATAAGATATTTAACTCCACAGTGTTTGCTTTGAAACCAAGGTAGATTTTTTAACCATCTTGGCTGACAGTAAGCTAGATTTGATAAAACTAGATTTCCACTTTCCCGACCTAGATTTGGGAAAAACATCAGCAGTTTCCCTCATGTTTTTCATTTGCTAGGACTAACCACTATTTCCAGCAGTCAGGGTACATTTACCTTACCATATCGGATCGCAGCAGTTCTTTCTAGCACCATATGCCCCTTGACTGCCAGGATTGCTTCTTTTCTTCTAAAAATTTCAAGGTGATTCTATGTAGGAAACCAATATGCACTTGAACATGTTCATCATCCCTATATTGGCCGTCTGTATAAAGAGCTAAGGACATTTATTGGGCAGCCTTTCCTTCTCCTGACTGTGACAGTGGTCACTGCAGTCTACAGTTGCTCTTGAGGGGTGGCTGAGCCAAAAGGTGCTGCTATTTACCAAACTAAAACATCTTGCTGCTGGGCTTTTAAGGCTTGATCATAGACTTTTAGTCCTCAGATGTTTTAATGCCTCTGGTAATTTCCACAACTGGAGCAGCTGAATGATAGATAAAACTGACCTGTGGATACCCAGGAATGGTTCTTTGTCAAATAAGTGCCCCGTGTCACATAATCACTCTTAAAACAGTTTCTGGTAGATAAGTTTCTGTCTTAAAAAACAAAACAAAACAAAACAAAACAAAACAAAACAAAAAAACCCAAAACAAAACACAACAAAAAAACCCAAAACAAACAAACAAACACTCCTCAAACCAAACCAAAAGAAAAAACCCCAATATGCAACATGGAAGTTACATAAATAACTTAAATTTTTGTTAAATTGCTCATATTTTGAACTTCTCCAAGTTTTTTCTTTAAGTTCAGTAGAAGAGGAAGTGAAATACAGCAGTATTAAAATACAGTGGATTAAAGCTCTTTGAGATCTAGCTAAGCATTATCTCTTTGTTTTTGTGATTTTTGCTGATAGTGACAGCTGAAGTTCAGCCTTGAGAGAAAGAATAAAAGATGTACTACAAAAGTGAGTTTTGTTCACTGCCACAGAATGAGTTAATGTTGGCATTTTAAAGTAGTTGATAATAAGATGAAGAAATAGGTAGAATGCACTTCATGTTTATATACCCGTTCTCTCATTTTTAACTCTGATTTTATTAAGATGTGCTTTCTATCTGTAACTTGTCCCTATGTACTTGTAAGGTTTAACTTTTGCTGTGCTTTTATATCAGACCTTGTCAACATAAAGTTTCAGAAATGCTGTAACACTATATTATGAGCTTAAAATCTTTAGGATGGCTGCAGTTTTACTGATAATGACACTTAATAGATGCATGAGATACTAGTAGGAAGATAGAACAGGTGTGCAGAGGAGGTCTGTACTTCTTTGACTACATCTGAGATATTTGTGAAAATCAGGCATAACTCAACTGCTTTGTATTCAACAGATGATTTTTATGTAGTAGCAAAACAAAGGTTTTTCAGTTTGGTTTTCCTCACAATATTCTAGTGCCACAGAAATCTGCTGTCTTAACGATAGGTCTTTCCAACATATCTGAAATACAGTAAAGCCTTAAAGGATGGGCTAGAAAAAGTAGTCTGTAATTTACAAACCTATACATAACGTGTGCAAAGAAGTGAGGATCTCTTGTACTAAGTAAAGATTTAGTAGTATGGACTTAAAGGTTATAAGGCTACGCTGGCTCTGGCACCTCAGCCAGCTTACTTCAAGTTACAAGGATGTGTTATTGGTTGGAGTGTCTTATGCTGAAGTGTTATTGAAAAAACAGCATAACACACACAGAGTACAAGAAAGTTTGTTAAAAGCAAGTAGTYAAAACATATTTATTGAGAAGTGTCACTGTTTTACCATTACTATGTAAGGCCCAGTCCTGCTCCAGCCTGTGTCTCACCTTGGAGTTCTGCTGCTTCTTTCAGAATAAATTCAAGTAGGCACTCTGCATCMAGTGTTACTTCATATAATTTTGCTTCCCAGTTAGTGACCTAGACCACATGACTAGTCTAGAACCTTTCTCAACTGTGCCTCTCACATGCTGGCTGAGCTGGAACATTTTACTTTTCCCCTCCCTTCTCATTTTTGGAAAGTAATAATACTTTCCTGTATTATTATTATTTTCCTTTATAAAATGTTTTACCACAGGTTAGTGAAACTTACTAGAATCACTGAAAAGTGTGTAAGGATCCATGTATTAATGCAAGTTTATAAATATCAAAAGAGAAYTTTGGTTCAATTTTTATTGTGGGTTTCAAGACACATATTGAAAATGTTGCAAAGTAAGGCCTGGGTTTTAACCCTGTACTCATGAAAAATTACAAAGAACGTGAAGGTAGGTTTTGGGGGGTTTTTTTGTTTATTTTTTTGTTTTTATTTTAGGCCACTAAGAAAGTTTTAAAGKATTTTATTTCATTAACTTCTATTACCTTTCTAAAAAAAATCAGTTAATTTACATACTGATTAAACATCTTCCATGCCTTTCTAAATTATTCTTAATTACAAAAGCTGTTTCCATAGTTACAATTTATATCTTAATTTCATAGTAGATTTCTTTCCACTTATTCAGCTCATTCCATTTATCTACCTTATTTGTTATTTGAACTACACATAAACTTCAGGGCAGCTTATCTCTCACAGGTTTTGAGAAGGAAAAAATGTATTAAGGCAGAGATAAAACTGTTTAGTATGCAGRTAGTTCAATTACCATGGATAGACTTCTCTATTTAATAGAAATACAGGTCTTTGAAAAGAGTCTATAAGAAAATAAGCCAAAGAATCAATTAGATTCTCCTAGAATTGAAAAAAGTGCAATAAGCACCATTTAAAATGTGCAATAGTTTTWAAAAAACAGCCATAATTTTTACTGTTTGTGAAAAACAGATAAGTCATGAAGGCATTTAAATCACTTCTAAACAACTGTAATGCTTAAAGAAGTCCATTAATATTTTAATTAAAGTTGAAAAATAGTGTTCATTTCCCTTTATTAAGCTTATTTCTTCACAGAGGGCAAACATATTGACAGCAAACCTGAGGAGAAAGAGTTGAAGGTGCTTGTTGACAAAAGCTCAACATGACCCAGCAAGATACTCCCACAGTCCAGAAAGCCAACAATATCCTGGACAAGACCAGCAGGGAGAGRGAGGGGCTTCTGCCCCTCTGCTCCATGCTGGTGACACCCCACCAGGAGGGCTGCATCCAGCTCTGGGGTCTTCAGTACAGGAAAGACAAGGACCTGTTGAAGCAGATCCAGTGAGGGACATGAAGGTGGGGGCTATACTCCTTCAAAAGATGAACAGAACGCTGGAGCAGAGGAGTAAATCTGCTAGATCAAGACTTTCTAGTGTAAAGTCCATAGACATTTAACACAAATGACCTAGCGGCTCACTTGTGAATAACATCTTTATTCTATGGCTGCATATGCAACCTTTAAGTTCTGCTTCATCCTTATTGTTACATAGTCGTAGCCAAATGACTTTAAGGTTATTTATATGCTAAGTTTTTATACACTGGGTTCAGCTTTTGGCAGTCTCTGCTGTTTGATAGTGCAATGTTGAGGTAGTCAAGAAATCTGGGAAAGAAGAGAAATGCCAAACTTGCAACAGACCTCAGACATTTTTAAGTGATAGTTTATGACCAATCTCATGGTTGGCCAAAAAATAGATTGTGAAAACAATTTCCCACTATCCATCTCAGTTTGAAAGTGGAATTGTTTCTTGAATATCAAAACCAGCTGGAGCTAACCTTTTATCAATTTGTTGCTTACATAGTTGTGCTGAAATGACTTATGTCCTCCAGTATATCTGAAGGAGGGTACAAAGGAGCTCTTTGGTTACAAAGTTTAAGGTGTGAATTGTACATTTTCCTCTTACTGCTCAGCCAGTCCATGGGGAGCTCCTGTGCCCTGGAGCTTAGACTTTAGGAAAGGTATAGGCTGAGCATTCACTGCAACCAGCAAACTGGCAAAACTGTGCAGCTCCAGAGGTCATATCAATCTAGTCAYAGTTAGACTGTGTTCAAGCTGGATCTATAAATGGCATGCTAGATTTTTTGGTTTTCATGGCATGAAGTAACTGCATGATGTCAAAAAGGGTGTTCTGCACATTGATTGCAGACAATGCCATTATGATGTTGTCTAAACTGCTTTAGTTTCCGGCATAGCAACAATGTTTATTGGCTCTGTCTTCATTTTCCTCTTTATTCAGGTAGTTCATTCCATGACACATTTATGAGTGCTTTCTTTCTTTGAAGTACCTGGATTTTGCTTTAGGATATATCCCAGTAAAAAAAAGTAAAGCAGTCTGATTCCTAAACTGCTTTCTAGCCAGCACGGAGTAAATGTGAGGCAAAAGATTTTATTTAAGATTGGCCAAAGGCAATGAAGAAAAAACAGTGCATGCATATTTTGCTGTCACAGCATCCATGGCATTCTCAGAATTTCAYGTTTGCTGCCATTTTGTGATTTTGTGTCAAGAGTGATATGTGTTCTGAAACTTTCTGAAGACAAATGAGGAATTCTCATCGATTATGATGGCTCTTAAATTGCTTGCATTTTCAGTTAGGCTTGTGATTACATCATGAAAAGATCATCTTCTCCTGAGTTTTCCTTTCCTGAAAAGGAAAAATAAGTAGGTTTCTCCAAGGTAAAAGGCTATAACTGATAACTTTCCAGAGTAAAGCTTTGAAGCTGATATTTTCCTCCTTCTCAGATCTTCATATGACCATTGCGAGTGTATATCTTATAGAAATACAAATAAAGTTAAATTCTATTTAATTTCTTCCTCCTTCAGATTTTACTCCCAGATAATTTTTTCTTTATATTGATAGGGTTTGAAAGACATTATATTGAATTGTCTGTGGCATGAAATTTAGGCAACACCCCATACTCTTTATCTTTGTTAAAGCTAGGTGACTTTCCATAATGAAGAGGTGCCCTAAATCACCCTTCTTCATATATCTCTTCTCTGTGTTTATGTAATGCACTTCTGCTCTTTATGGATTCATATAAGAGTGAGTGATGTACTGSCAATGATGTGTGACCCACTATGCCAGTGGGTCACAACCTACTTATTTTGCCTGAGTCACCACTGAACATTGTTTTTATTGACTTGCAGTGAGGCTCTCTTATTGACAAAATGCAAGCTACGTGACTCAAATGTTCCTTAAAATAAAATAATCGGATGGAGGACAATCCATCAAACAGAATATTTGCTTTAAATCCTCCAGAACTTGATTCCTTGTGTTTTGGTTTTAATGTCACTTAAGGAAAACAAGGGAAGAGCAATATTCTCCATTTGTCTCTAGCACTGCAAAAATCCTTACATTTGATACTCATTTCCATGCACAATAATTAATTATTGTTCTTTTAAATTATTTTTCCAATGTAGAGTCGTGTTTGAATGTTACATGTGCAATACATTTTTATTAAGGTAAGAGCTAACATCTTGAAATACTTAGATTAGATCTATAAATTTTTAGCTTTCCAACGTCCTTTTCAGTACTGATTTTATGTAAGTGTAGAATATATGGAAATTTATCTGGTATTATAATGAAACTGAAGAGGAGACTGGACTGGAGAAAGTAGCAATAACATTTTTGAAATGTTAATACCTGTTGTGGGTCAATCCCTCTGGCAGTTAAAACCTACATAGCTGCTTGCTCACTCCCCCTACAGTAGGATGTGGGAGAGAATGGAAAGGGTAAAAGAGAAATCTTGTGGGTTAAGATAGTGTTTAATAGGGAAAACAAAAACTCTGCGTGCATCAAAGCAAAATGAGGAATTCATTCACCACTTCACATCATCATATAACTCCAAGATAGCAGGGCTTCATCATCCACAACAGTTAATTAAGGAGGCAAATGCCATAACTACTAATGCACCCYCGTTCCTCCTTTTTCCAACTTTTATTTCTGAGCATGATGCCATATGGTATGTGATATCCCTGGAATAAGCCTGGCTGCATAGATGGAAGTACTGAAGCATGATCCCAAAACAATACAATTCCCCTAAGGGAAAGAAAGATCATATCTGGAACCTCTTCAGAAAACCAGGTGGACTTCTGAGGTATGATGTGGCTACTGAGTGCCGGTGGTGTCCCTCCGGGTGGGGGCAGAGGGAGAAAGTATCTTGCATGCAGGAGGTGTGGGCTGTTTGAGAAGATGGCTCACTAGGATATGGGGGTGCAAGAGCAGGTGAGCGATTTGTGGAACATCAGGGGGGATGAAGGGCTCAGGATCAACAAAGAAGGGTGAGATTAACAGCTCAACCACCAGCAYCACCTCACTGGGCCAGCCAGAGTCTTCGGCCCAGGTTCCTGCTGGGGTTGCCTGTGCCAACAAGGATATGGTGAAGCTGCAATGTGTGCCCAGCTGCACAGGCAGATGGAACAAAGGACCAGCTGTTCCAGCTGTGTCCTCTTCCAACTTCTTGTGCACCCCCAGCCTACACTATGATGGGCCAACATGAGAAACCAAAAAAGGTGTTGATGGTCTGTAAACATGGCTCAGTAATAGATAAAATATCAATGTGATAACAAAATTGCTAACAAAGCCAAACCACTGCTATATCAGCTATGTGAAGAAAACGAATTCTATCCCAGACAAAACCAGTACAATCTTGTCCATGATAATGTATTTAATGTCTTGCAAGTAAAGTGCTTGCTTAACCCAGAAAAACATTCCCAACRTCTCTACCAGAGATGCCTGAAAAATTGCATCCAGAGGAGGGCAACAAAGCTGGTGAATGAGCTGGGAAGAATGTCCTATGCGGAGCAGCTGTGGACTCTGAGCTTGTCTAGTTTGAGGAGAAGGAGGCTGAGGGGGCCACTTCTTTGGTCTCTGCAGCTTCCTGAGAAGGGGAAGGGGAGATGGAGGTGCTGAGCTATCCTCCCTGGTATCCAGTGACAGGACTCATGGGAATGGCTCAAAAAAGGGGGAGGTTCAGATTAGAGGTTCAGATTAGATAGTAGGAAACATTTCTTTACCTAGGRGGTGGTCAACCMCTGGAACAGGCTTCCTGGAGAGGGGACTAATGCCCCAAGACTGTCAGTGTTGAAGAGGCATTTGGAAAATACCCTTTAGGTATGGTGGTCAGCCCTGAAGTGTCAGGCATTTGGATTATATGATATTTGTAGGTCTTTTCTGGAACTATTAAGTTCTGTTCTGTGAGATCTTTTTTTGGGAATGTCATAATTTAGTTTCTCATACAATGTTTWATGATTATTTATCTACGTTATGGGAATGCTCAAAACACTTATAATGTGMAACAGTTCCCTCTAAATTAGCCTGAGTAATGATTAATGGACATAAGGCAAAGAAGAGTCTGTACCTTGCATCTCAGTTTTAACTCTMTAGGTCCACAACACTCACTTCTTCCTGCTCTCTGGGGCTGGAGCGTATGGAGTTACATGGTTAGTTCATAAACCACTGGTCTGTACTACCACCTGATAAAGCAGGACAGGCTCAGCAAGAGAATGTTTTCAGTAATTCTTTGTTTCTCAACTTAGGCAGGTCTTAATAGTTTTTAACTGTACGCATCTGTAATGAACATGGAGATTCCAGATGACATGAACTCAAGTCCAAAGGCTAAACCGCAGTCACTATAACAAAAGCCATATTTGTTCTTATGGAGGTCTTCCAGTATTTATCAATCCTGTTTCTCAGCTCAACCTTCCCCACCTCAACCTTGTTCTTGAAAACCTGAATTCTAACAAATTAATGAAGATGAGTGTCCCACTTTCCTTCTCAGACCTATGCCCAACCCCGCTTCCCCTGTCTGCCCCAAATTAGCTTAGTCAATATAAACAGAGAGGCCAAAACATGGCAAAGTCATTACCAAATGTAAATAAAACCCTGTAGTGGAAAACATTAGACAAGAGTAATACATGGTCCAGCTATAAAAATATGTTCCTTTTTTTMTTTTCTGCTTTTGGAAATCTATTTGAAAATCTATATTTGAACTGCTGTCTTGTAGCCACATCACATTCTTTGCCATTCTGTTATGACTTCTTTTATCTTTTTCCCCACAGGAATAAATGTGCTTAATTCTTTGTCCAGTTCTGTCAGTTCATTACTTAAAAAAGCAATTTATGTCAACAAGTTGTGTCTTTCAAAACACCAAGCCGCTGCCTAAGATTGCAAGCACTTTTCTGGTCACAGTCAGTCACTTATGCTAGTTGCTAAGAAAAAATTGTTATATTGATCCTACTTGCTGTGATTGAAGTTGAACTATTACTTTAAGAGGCTAAGGAATTAATATGTCCTTATTGAGTTGCAAGTAGCAATTATGAACTGTCTTTGTTTGAGTAGAATATAGTATCAGAAGAAAAACTGAGACTTGGCCTCAAAGCAGTCATCATTAAAGTTTACTCCAAGGAAAAAACTTTCTCTGTTAGCTACATCCTGTTAGCAACATCCTGCTTCAGAATGATGTTGTAGCCTTCGTTGCATTTAACTGCAGCTCTTTCAAGTTCAATTGACAAAACTGACATCAAAATGATAAAGAGAGTACTTTATCTGTTTTGAGATATAAGTAAGTTTTTTTTGGTTTTTTTCTTTTTTTTGGTGTTACAAAAAAGACATACTTCATGCTAAACGATCTCATAAATTCACTTTGCCCTATTCATCTTTCGCTATAATATTTTAAGCAAAGTGACATTTAAGGAGTCATATCTTACCTGCCAGCACAGATGAATTAGTTTAGAATCTACATTGAGCAGTTAATTTATAAAGGACTGTCTGTGTCACTGAAGAAAGTCGACTATCATCCAGAAGCTCCCTTCCTAGTATTAACCTGTACATGATGAAGTGTCTCATATTCCTAGCACATTAAGTTCCAGATATCATTCAACCTAATTCTCTTTTTCCTAACATTTATAAGGATGTTTATAGGCCTTCAAGGTATAGCTGTCAATGTTCTTAGATATGTAGCACATGGAAGAAAGAAATGGAAATGTGTGGCTTGACTGAAATTTTTGGTCACTTGCACTGTTTAGAGTAAAGATGCTGTGGCAGCTGATGGGTCTAGGTCAGAAAGAACAATAGGAAAAATGGTTAATTTAGCACACAAATTCCATATATAGGAAGTGCTATTATATGTCTGGTTTTTTATTCTGTCTTGTGGAATAAAAATATAACATTACATTTACTCGAGTGGCCTTTACAGCAATTTATGTGCTATTTGGTAGTATAAACTCTGGAAGATAAAATGAACTAGGGTCATGCCTGAAGTTTTTCTTACTCAAGTGTATGTGAGGGTTGAAATATAATCTTGTCCATGTTCTAGATGTATTATATATATATATGTGTGTATTAGAAGTGAGAAAAATAGTCACACTAATCTTAAAGTATTTCATAAACCCTTCAAATATGGAGTGATATTTCCATGACACCATTTATTTGCTTTGGCTTACACCCAATAATTAAGCTGTTTATTGTCTACATGGTCTTCACCAACATGAAATAAAACACGTTTATTTGAACCATTAAGGTTCAGCTGACTAGTGTAAAGTCATTAAGATGGCTGGAACATAATGCTTCAATAATATAGATGTAGAAAATCTGATATTTGGTGGGAGGGACTATGGGTTTAAGGGAATGACTGTTGAACTTCCTCGGTGACTCCCTCACGCTTACAAACTGTAATTTTTTTCCTGTTAAAATAAAATAAAATGCTTCTTCCCAACAGACCTTTTGCATAACTTCAAAAATGTGTTGCGGACAACTAAACATAGCCCAAAAGTGATCATTTCATAACTGAGTCTTGTTTTCTGCCTCTCTCTTTCAATAAATGTTTTGAAATTATATTAGAAGTTCCTTCTTTTCTCATTAGGAATGGCTGTTTACACATATTACTAAAGAGAAAATTATTGTTCTGGAAGAATGACTGGTTAAGTTTCTGAATGGTCAAGACACGGCACAAATACAAAATTAAGAATTTAATGAGGACAATAGAGACAAAAGTTCCATCAGAAATGGAAGTTACAATTTCTTAATGTTACTCTAACAAGAGAATGAGTGCACACCTTTGCTGCAAACCCAGTAACAGTTTTATTATTTTTCAGGATATCTCTGATTTATGTCAGTTTTGAAGGAAAACGTGCCATGTGGGAGAGTACTGAATTTTTTCTGAAGTTGTTGAAGTGAGAGGACTAGATAGTCTACAGCATGTTTTCATTTCATGGTAGCTGTCCCAAAGCGTTTATTTGGCATGCTAGGACAAATAAGGCAAGTATCTAGTCTAGCACTTGTAAGAAGGATGATGAAGTCCATTTAAYTCCTAACTCTGGTATGTTTTTTGGACTTACATTGTCTTTTTTGCTAATTATTTCCCTTTGCTTCCTACGGTCTTCTCTACCCACTCATGCACTTGGTGTTATTTAGGGTGTGCTCACAACTTGCASTGTTATTAAAAGATAGGATGTATAACTGGAGAGCAGCAGGTTAATTTTTTTCACTGCAAGAGATACAAAATCACTTAATAACTGATGTTTTATTTTTCCACCTAAAAGTTTCGAGTTCCTTGTAGGAAAAAAAATTGTTATTGTGTTCCGTAACTGAATACAATAACTGGCCAACAGCAACCTATCTGCTGGGGAATAAACCAATATTTTTTATCTTATTCTACGTGTTAGCCACACTACTTAATGACAAAATTATTTTTTTAGTATAATGACATGATATGGTAAATAGCCTGTAGTAATGAATTTTTTGGCAGTACATATTTTGAATGCCCCAACAGAGGTCACATTGTTGGGTCGCAGAATAAATAAAAACTAGAACACCACTCTAATCAAACTACTTCAGTATTGGCCTTCAACATACTAATAAGTGACTAGGTTACTGAGACTGTAGATTACTCGTGTAGTCTGAACGAAGGGAGATGAAATTTTCCAGTGCAAGGTGTCATCATGTTTTGGTCTCTGAGCACTGCAGGGAACCCTGGGACTGCACCTGCCAGTGTTAAATAATTTATGCCAATCCAAACCTACATTGAGCCAGTGTGTGCCAAGGCTCTTTCTGTCATTATGGAATTCTCCATGCAACTGCTGGCAGTGCAGTGTTTGAGGTACCTCCCTTAATTTCTAAGGAGCCAGCTCAAGAATGAGAAGCTGCAGTTGGTGCAGAAAATCTGTGGTTAAATTGCCCAGGATGTATGTTCACACAGCCACGGATAAACTACTTCTATCTTTCAAGCCATCTGGTTTACAGCAAACACTGGTATTTCTGTGCTGTAGTTAAAATTACTGTGTAGGGCCATTAAGACAYGACAAACTGAGCATTAAGGCAGTAATTTGCATCAAAAATTGAAGAAATTTCATGACCTTGGTTTTTCATAATACTACTTGGAACAAACTGAAAACAAAGCCCAGGATATGTGAAATAATTAAGGAAAAAGTGGAAAAAAAACCCCAACCAAAATCAATATTGTGTTTTACTCAATGCTCTATATAAAATGCTATTTGTTAATCATCCTATTTTTTGTGGTTCTTCTGAGAGGCTTTACATTCACATGCATCCACATTTAATTACATAAATCAGTAGCATTTTATTAAGTCATTTCCAATTTCCACTACTTGACAGCTTCTCTTTTGCTGTAGAAGATATGTTTTCTGAGTATTCCATAGCCATACTGGTGGGAAACTGATTCTATGTCAAGGCGTGTAAAGGTTACTCTGTAGGCGCACAGAAAGGTGGGATGGGTGCTGGCTTTTTAAAGCTGGGTTGCAGACAAATGGAGTTGTATTGCTTATGACCCTGACCTTATTAACTGTGTAATGTATACTGATTTTTTGTGCTGCATGGGTTTTTTTTACTGCATCACTTCGTTAATTTTCTGCATGTGTCTTTTAATTCCTTGACCATATTTTCTAGAGTTGACTGTCTGCTTTTAAATTATGTTTGCCTCAGAAAAATAAAGCAGCTTGAAGATAGTTAGGGACTCTAATTTTAGAAATGATCAGAGGTAATTCTGCTCATTATAGCCCTGATGCTGTACGTCACTTTTCAGTATTGGAAGGGATGTCTCTGATGGTAGTAATGTTTTCCTTATGATTATTTTGGGAGGCTTTTAATTGCATTTCATTTGAGTCCAGTGCACTTAAAAATTTCCATGTTTCAGAAAAGCCTGCTTATTTTTTGTTACGCTTATTTAGAAGATGGTTTGCCATTATCTGGGTGTGAAATCTACTTAGTATACCACCTTAATAAATCTCATTAACTGCTGGTCTGCTTGATGTGCGTAACTAGCAGGCTGATTCCATTGGTGAGAACCACAGTGGCCATTTGGTTTTTTTCTGTGCTGTTATCTGTTGTATTTAGAAATATTAAGGACTTCTTCTTTAGATAGATCTAAGGTAATCTTTCTTCCAGAGTTTCAATTGCTGCACTTCTGCTATTGATTTCTGTTTAGTGCACATGAAGTGAGAAACAGCTTTTATTTTCCCTATGTTTCTAGTTTTTCTATTAAACTGCAAACACCTGCTCCTAAGTGAAGTTTTGTAAACTGAGGGAGCTGAGGGAAAGAGTGAATTTTGTGATAGTTATTACTGGAATGAATATTGCTGCTCAATTATTTATTTATTTATTTATTCATTCTTTTTTTTTTTATTATTATTATATTGAATGGAATATAACATGATTTTTTTAATGGTTCCACATAATTTTAGGGGTTTTCAATTTTAATTTTTTTTTTTAATTAAAGTCAGAATCATTGGGTTTGGACATCTGTAATACATAATTTAGACTAGTAACTGACCAGCCAAACAACCTTGTTTTAAGGCAGAGGTCTATTTTGAGCTGTTCATTTCTCTGTGTGCGCATTGYGTGTTCAAAAATTAACATTTTATGTGGCGGTGCAGGTAGTCAAAGCCGCCCAGACCACTAAGGGTAACACCAGCCCCAMCAGTGGTGGTCAAAGACTCAAGCCTGAGTTCTCACTCCTGGTTAGAGTGAGAGCCCACAATCCCCCAGTTCAGTAGTTTTGCATGTTTCTGTACCACTGGTTCGTGTTTTCCCCTCCCAGTTTTATGTACGTTGTYATAAATATTCATTTCCCTTAGTTAATATGCATAGGTTCTAGAAGGTTCTGTGGTACTCGACACCCCATTGGTTCCTCCCCCAAGTCCCTCCTATGTGTTTTTCCCATTGGTTTCCTCAGCATTAACCCTGCCTCTTTCCTCCTATCCCATTGGCTGTATCCCTTGTCCCCGCCTTTACCATCCCCAGTATAAAAATCCCTGGACCCTTTTCACTTTTGGCTCTTTGTCCTTGTCCGTCTACGCGATTAAACCTCTATGTGGAATACCGTACGAAGGGTCCCCTCTCTCCTTCTCCACCTGCAGGCCTGATTACTTGCTCAGGGGAAGCTCCCTCGGGTGAGGAGCTCACCCTCAATCCTTTCTGTGTGTGCCTCCTTGTGGAGGATGCAGCAGCCAGACCTCCGGGCTCTCCTTTTACCTGGGCTTGTGTGCGATAATTTTATACTTMGTGGTGACCGCAGATAACAAGAGAATGCTTTTCCGCACAAATATTATTTGGAAGTGCTTCTTAAGGATCCACTCATCTTCTAGCAAGAGTTGCATTTAAATGTTTGACTGTGACATTAGGATACATTTGAGTAAACAATGAAGCAATTAAGATACGGTGTCTGAATGTGAATATCTGTCCTATCTCCTCTCAGTTTCTGGATGTACAGTTGCCTAATATCAAAAGACRAAAACTCTTGAAACAGTATTAAAATGGTAAGATAAAAAAGCAGTTCTTTATTGGAAACTCCCAGGTGCCTCCGTAGTTATGGGCTAGGGGCACACATGACGTTGGATTTTTACAATCTTCATAAATTTAACAAATTAGCATAATTGACAAATATAGTCCAATTAGAATACCACTTGCTGATGTAATTTTCCCCTAGGTACTGCCCCACTGGAGTTGGTGCAGGGTTTCTTTGCCTCATTTCTGGTGTCTTCTCAGATTCTGTTTGGAAAACAAAACATTCTTCTTGTAGGTTCTCTTCTTAAAAATAAGACTAAACAGTATTTCAGGCATGTGTTAGAAGGTTAACTTATTACTCTAAAATCYAAGAGAAACTGTAGGAAAAATACCGGGAGCTATATAACCCTGYATTAATAATCTACAAAGCTACAAATATATGAAAAATGTGTAAAAACTGACATCTTCAGGCGTCAACAGAATCTCTTCCACCTTTGGCTATCCTTTTCCACTSTTCYCTAAGCTTTATCTACTGTRCTACGTCCTTTTGAAGGTTGAGAAGAGAATACTCACAGTTTATAGGTGGCAGCCACCGGAAACTTAGGTCTGTAATGATGTACTACCTCTTASAAAATTCATTCCTATTTATCCCTAACACCTGTTTGCTTCTTAGACCACTGCTGGATTCTGAATTTATATTTCTTTATTTATCATACCTTCCATGAATATCAAGGGCTATCTCAGAGAATGTAATATTATTTCAGGGTAACATGACATGTCTTTTTGGARTGTGAGCATTCCTTTCACATTTAGCTATGTAGTCTTCTACTGAATCCTGCAGACGTTATCTGCAGTTCTTCAGGGATGCTTTTTATTTTCCCTCTTCTGAACTACTTTGCTTTATCAGCAGTTGTGATCTTACTCTTCTTCTTTCTCAGGTTCTTTACAGTCTAYCCAACAGTGCTGAYCCTACATATATTCATAACTCTACTGGTGACCCCTTCCATGGTGAAAACACACAGTTTACTCTCACTTTCTGTCTTTTCGCCAATTATTTATCCATGCAAGATCCTTTCTTCCCAGGCCATAGGCACTTTACTTCCTAAAGAAGACTCAATGAAAGCTTTCAACTAAAGTGTCTTACTAATTCACACTGCCTATATTAATTTTGATCTTCATTATTCCTAGCCTTGCTGAAATTTGCAGAGGAATCCAGTGATTCTGTGACAAATTATTTTCCTTTTTTACAAAACCTTGTAGTTCCTTCTCTATAATATAATTTTTAGTCAGGTGACCAGATTTATGGTCTCTTTATTTATGCCTTGGTACTACGATTTGCCCATTGTGAATGTCGGGCTTAGAAACCTGGAGTTTCTCGAGTCTCTTTGGTTTTTTTCCAGTTCTCTGCTCTGAAAGAGAAGAGGTTAGCCATTAAGCTATTTAATTTTTAAGATCCCTAGGTGACTCCCACCTGGCCTTGGCAGTTTGTTTCCTTTTTACTGATTTCTTCCACAACCTCTCCTGCCACCACTTCATCTTCTATTCTGGCCCTGCACATAAGGAAAAGCTCAACAAGAACAAATACCAAAATGTCCCTGTCTGGTAGGTATTTTCTTCTTACACAGCAGCTTTTATATTGGGGTTTTTTACTACTCTTCCAGGTTATTTGGCATGTTTCCTTAGTAATTACACATCTTTTGTCTCACCTGGAAACTAGAAAATGTGTGAACTTGCCCAGAAATAAAAGAAACTTTTAACAGCCTCTGTCATTTTATTCTGGGAAAGTGTAAGAACCATGACCAGTACATAACTCTAACCTCTCCACTCTCCATAGTTACTTTAGTATTACTGATTTTAGGTACAAAAATAAGATTCTATATAGAGGTCTGAAAAATTTATTTTGCATGTGTTGTKGTTCAACTCCAGCTGGCAGCTAAGTACCTCTCAGCTGCTCACTCACTTCCCCCACCCCCACCATGCTGAGATGGGGAAGAGACTCAGAAAAAGGTAAAACCCATAGGTTGAGGTTAGAAGAGTTTAAAAMTAAAAATATCAAAATCAGCAGCAATAATAATAATATAATGCTGCAAAAGAAGAGCTGGAAATATTTTTTTTTTTAATTTAAGCTCTTTGGCTAATATTAAGTATGTTTTTAACAATGTAAATAAATTATTCTTTGTGTGTGTGTGACTTGGAATATGTCTGCRTAAGGAACTTTTGGTAAAAACAATTTAAGTTAAAAAAAGAAGAAACTAACAGAGATGACAGCATTAACTAACAGAAGTTTTGTCATCTTGCAGGAAATTTTATCTAAATATAAGAAGAAAAAAGCTGAACAATCCTAGTCAAATACTGGCACAGCTTGTTCAGGAAGGATTTGGAATTTCCATCCTTGGAGGTATTCATAGCCTAGGTGAACATGGTGCTGCTCAACCTGCTCTAAATGATCATCTTCTCAGTAGCAGGATTGGTTAAATGATCTCCAGAGGTCCCTTCCAAGTTCAACCATTTTATGTTTCTGTAGCGGAAGGTGAGATTACATTTCTTACTGCAGTAGGCACATTGTGTTGCTTGTCCAATTCCTGTTACAGGGACTTCAGTTTCAGAATTATTTAAGAAGAGGAAATATAATTAAATGTCTTATCAGGAGAATATATTTTCTGAAAATGAGAAGTCTAACTGAGGGAGCTTCCAGAAAATGCATTATTAACAAATTTTGAACCTATATTTTAATTGGAAATATAAAATATAATATAATTTTGACCTATATCACGAAAGATTCATGTTTGATATTTTAATTCAAATATTGTAAGCAATATTGTAGTTTTGGGCAAAAACTTTCAACCAAGCATTTTAATGCATGTAGTTTATTTTGGTATGGAAATGCAGATTCTAGTGTTATTTTCTGCCTTTGGGAAACCTGAAATTAAAGTTTGAATATTAATTTAAGATGTATTTAATCAACTGAGGCTTTAAAATTATTTTTCCCTTCTCTTTTTTCACCTCAATAAATCACCACAAACAGTTTGTACTTGAACTTGCCTTTTTACCAAACCTGGATTTGTGGGGTTTTTTTAAGAAGAGAAAGGGAGAAAGGTGCCTCTAAGAAGGAAGGCTAAGTGACAGTGATGATGAACGGTAGTTTGTCCTTAATGTTGTGCTGTTTTTGAAAGTAAAAGTAAAAGGAACAAGGCAAGGGGACTAGCATGAAATTCAAATAAAATAAAAGGTTAAAATGAAACTTGTAGATAAATTGAGATTTTTAATTTTTTAGGTATGCAGACATTTTTTTTTACCAACCTTGGTCATAACTGATGCTGGAATTTTTTTTTTTTTTTTTTTTTTTAATCTGTGTCTGAAATGCACTTTGCTATGCAATTTATGCTTTATGTGTGCCCTCTGCCCGTTTACACAAGCTGACATAGTTGCATTAAAACCTTTGAGTACTGACAAGTTCTAATGGCATGACAGGTAATGATTCTTTTTCACTCATGGTACTTTTTCTACAGTGACAATGAATGCTTCTTATGGATGCTGAAAGAGCTTCAGCGGAGAATGTCTTCAGCTCTCTGCAGCATTTTTGTGAGAGYTCTGTCTTTCCCATGCAAGTAACTCAAAACAATGTTACAGTTTTGTAAACTTCTTGCAGCTGCAGGTTGTTTTGCAGGATTGTTATGGTTCCAACTAGAAAAACATTCAGAGATGGGTGTCTTAGAACTTGACCAGTCCCCTTAAGGGGTGGATGGCAAAAACCAATTACCTTATGCCATTTAATACACTTTTGTGAACTAACATATAAAAGCCTTCTGAGAGATCATTAAAGCGCTTCCATTTGTCCCTGAGCCTGGACTGTTTCTCTACTCGTCCGCGGTGAGAACAGCGACAGCTTCTCATGAGAGATCTTCAAAATTCAAATCAGAAGAAAAAAAAAGTGAAATCTTGTCGTTTATATGTTAAGCCACTTGACCATAAATATTAGGCAARGACTATAATCTTAAGTAATTTAGATTCCGATTAGATTATGGAGTTTCATTTTTTACCTTAGCAAGCAGGGCATATTTGATTCATTTCTACAGTTTTTCTTTAGATAATGGTGATATTCTGTACTTTTTCCCTCAAGCAATGGGAACTTTTTGAACTCCCTGATAAGCTGAGTAGGTGTCTATAATGATAAAATGGTAGGTGTAAAGTGTATATTAAATGTATAACAATTAGCGTGTAGGAGTGAAGTAGATTAAAATATGAAATTTGAAATGCTCTGATGTGGAAAAATATCTTATTCTTCTGTATTATCATCATATTTAACATCAGAACTCATCTGATTTAGCATGAGAATACTTGTGGTTTGTTTTAAAAATAAGGACCAGGAAATATTAAACTAAAATGTTTGAAGTCAAGTTCTAACATTCTCTCCATTTGCCATTTCTGTCCTTAGACAGACTCTTGAGGACAAACTCTTGTTTGCTTCATGGTAGTAGAAAAGATGTGAAATGAAAGGAGAGAACACATCAGTGAGTCTTGCCCTGGGCTAAGAAGTGAGAGTGCATCTGGTATTTAGGGGAATACTTCCTGTATACTTCCTGAAGACTTGCTTTGAATATCCTGTTGGTGAGGCAAATTCTCTTGTTTCAAGAAATTTTGGTGAAGGCACAAACCCACAAATCTAGATGTGCTTCTAGAAGTGATTTTCACTTCTTTATGGCAGGCTGTAAATATATTAAGATGGACAGGATGTTGGCTTGGCTGTTAGTTCACGGCTGACAGACCTCTATTTTTAAAAAAAAGTCTTAGAAGTTATTTTTTGTCACATACATAATAGATTGTTATTATTTCTTTACAGTCTCAGTCCTAAGATGAATTTTACCTAGTTCTTCAGCTGGATGCCCGTGACATTTCTTGGAAAAGCCCTGACAATTTCACTTTATAACCATGTAAAAATTGTTTGAGACGAAGTAAGGAAAACCAAAGAACAAACAAACAAAATCACAGGCACTTTGATATTTGTTATTAGTTGCAGGCAGAATAGTACTGTACTTAAGTGATCATAAAATCTTTGAAAAATCGGCATTTTTCCGTATATAAGGTGCAAATTTTGACAGCAGGTGGGTTCTACCGGGGCTGCCGGGCCCGGCCCCAGGCGGTGGCAGCGGCTGCAGCGGCCCCAGCGCAGGGCACGGCTGAGCCCCTCAGCCACGGGCGGGCGGGCGAGAGCCCCGGGGAAAGCCTGGGCAAGGGAGGGCAAAACGCTGCCCGGCAGCCAGGGCTGAGCCAGGGGAACCGTGCGGGAAACAGCCCTGCGAGCCTGAGGGGACAGCGGGAGCGGGGACGGAGGCGGGAGAGACCCGGCTGGGATGGCCCTGCGGCCAGGGAGAGACCCCGGCGGGACAGGGCCTTCCCTGCGGACCCTGGGAGGGACCGTGCCTGCTGTTAAAACTTCTGTTGGCACTGCTGTGGGGGCAATTCTGAAAATAGGATGATATTCGCGATGCACTTCTGACTGCTTGGAAACTATGGGCAGGAGGTTCTGTTGGCCTAAACTCAGGGAACAATAAAGTCAAGTAAAAGTAAAGAGCTTTCTTCAGAAATACAGGTCTTCTGAGGAAGGGAGAATAAAGACAAATGCAGGACAGAAGGAACCTGAAATTAATGTCAAAATAACATCTTGGGGTGTTTGATGACCATTTCTGCAGCAGCTGTATCCAAATCTTTGTTTCAAGGCAACTTGCTCCCAGTGTCAATATCCCATCCTGTAATGCTTTTCTGCTATATATTGCACAGGTTAGAAATTAAAGATAACTTTTTTTTTTTACTTACTATGTCAATTGAACCTGTTGCCTTACTGTCTCTCTTGAAGGATGATTATGATGTGAATTATGGTGATGAATTAATGGAGCCTTTTTGAATTAAGCAGCTGTTTGAGAAATGATTAAATGGTAACCCTYGCCTGAGAAGAAAGAAGGACATTTTCTTTACTGAAGAAAGGGGATTCTTACATAACGTTGTGGGACATGGCTTTCCCTTAACACAAATACATCAAGAATATATTACACTGGCTTCAGTGAGGCTGGAATCCCAGAGGAACAGAGTGTCATACATTAAATTTTATGGGAAAAAAACCTCAAGACCAAAAAACCAAAAACCACCAAATACCAAATTGTGGCCAAAAAATAAATAACCAAGACAAGTAGTTTTTGAGCTACTGCTGGGAAAATTACTGTTTCAGCTTATTCTTGTATACTTCTTGTAGGTCTATGAAGTGAGTATTTGCTTTTCCATACCTGAAAAGTAGGAATTCTGTCATTGAATGTGAGCAGCATTTTTGGTGGAGAAGTCATCAGTCATAAAATACGTACTTTTACAGGAAAAGCAATCCCAGCTTATTCAATGCATGAAATGGAGGAAATAGCAACTCTTTGCATTTGGGATTCATGTAGTTTTTCTGTCTAGGACGGATGGCTGAAAAATAAGTTCTCTATGGARAGCTCATGAAAACAGCTAAAGATTTAGAAAATTTGTCTAGTAATTCAGTCTTTAAAAATTAAGCTAAGGTGTTTGCTAAGAAGATTAGAGGGTGATTTGATGATAGTCATCACTTCYGTGCAGGAAAAAAAAATCATTTAAGAGATCCCCATTCTACCAGGAAAGAACATAAAAGAGCCAGTAACGAAGCTAACGCTAGTTAACATTTAACATCAACATAGAATACACAAATTTTAAGATGAGAAGAATGAAGAGAACACTATTTAGTCAGTTGTATGTCCTTTTGAATAACAGCTGAGTTGGAGGAAAGCACTGCATTGAGACAATTGCACTGTAACCTTGATGCACTATGTCTGGTATAGCAGAAACAGATCCCAGTTCCTTAAGTAGAGATTTGTTTTGAAACATTCCAAGTCTTTTCAAACAGTTAAAACGGTGCAGACAARTGATTGAGATAGAGCTCAGAAAAATACCAAAACAGTCAGACTTTTATAATAATCTGGAACAGTATTTTTTTGAYGAAACTTGTTTGTGAAAACTCATTCAAAATGAAAAAAAAATGCTTTTCAGGTATTTGTGCCAGAGGAATTTTTAGAATTTTATTGTAATTACAGCAACATAGCAAAAATAAATTAGTCACTGAGGGATCTTAGATTTCTTGCAAAGATAATATTTCTCAAGTTAAAATTTTATTTTGCATTACTAATTTAGTCAAAATCTATTAAAACTAATGTGCATTCAGCATGGATTTTACTTTATAACTGAATCAAGATCTTATGAACATTGATTGTGACTATTGTAGCAGAGAATGCTCTCTCAAAGAGTTGCTAATAACATGCCAACAGTTTTTAAAATTATTTAATATGCACATTTCCCCAAAGCAGGCATTCTGTGAAGTATATTTGTCTGCAATCTTTCAATAAGTTACACAACTAGTTAGAGTCTAATGATTTTATGTAAGCAAATGTGTGCATGGAAGGCAGCCATGCCAAAGATACCTTGTGTTGCTTAATACCCACAGTTCACGAGGAAAACTTGGACTTCAAGCAGTGAAAGGAAACATGGACTTGGTCAGCTGCCGTTTGAAATCCACATTCCCTGGTACGTGTTGGTATCCTCAGCAACAAAATTTTTCTTCAGGGTTTCTAGTCAGGGTACACCCCCAGATATGTAATGTCCTGACAAATGTAATGCTGGAGCTATTCTGTAAACAACCGTCCTGCAAAATGTCCTGCAAAGTCCCTGTTGCTGGTAAAAGTGGGCTCTGCAGTGCCATTACTGTGTGATCAATGCAGCTTGTCTGGATTAATGAAGAGGACAATGGAGACAACTGAGAAAAATGGCAAAAGCCATAAACTGAAAGTACTCTTTGCTGATAGTATTGAATTGTGGTCTCCTAATCACAAGAGAGATTAACAAAAGATCAAAATCTTGACGGTGAAAGTGCCTTAAATACAAATGGAGAACTGTCATGGATTAAGAATCAATCAGAGATGGCAGAACATCTCTGCAAAAGGAAGAGTCATCTCTTGCCCAAGATGCTTTCTCTGCTCAGGCAAGGGATTTGGAATTTATGAAGTCAGAAAGAACAATATCAGCGATCTGATTTTACCTCCCATATAGTGCATGATATAGAAGCATCAAATACTAATTCCTGTTTGAAGTTGAGCATATTTGAAAAGTGTAAATATCTAGACATTTCAAAAGTCTGCAGCAATAGAAAAATTTGTGACAGTCACTGCCAAATTCAGGATTGTATCAGAAGAGGTTGACATAACAGTTTAAATCTGCCTTTGCTGTCCCATGATTCATTTGGTAGATCCCTCTGTTGAAAACGTATCTCTCCCTTTACTTCAGTTTGCACCTCAAGCTCCTTACTGGCTCTGTCTTGGAAAACAGATTTTGGTTTTCCTTTTCTTTTTTTATTTGACCTCGGATTAAAAGTGGGCTATTTTGATCTCTACTTCTAATTGCAAAAGAAATAATCAAAATGACACATTGTTTTTAGTTAATACCATATGCAATTTTATTATTCTTTGATAATGCATGCATAGCTATTGATCTATCAATTAATGCTGGAAATCAGGTTTGAACGTCAAATGAACCATTTGCTCTTTACTAATTAAAATTTCTAGACAAATGCTACCAAACAAATTATGTGCAGTTTTGTTTACATGGAATTAAAAAGAATTACACCCAATGTTGTTTGAAAATATTTTTAGTTTCAAGTATAATCAGTAGATTTTAGACATAGATTTTTACTGTAGAGTGCAGTGAGTATCAAAACATTGTAAGCGTACTTGCCTTTAATTAATTCTATCAAATACAACATCAGCAGAGAAGCGCATACATATTTGTCAGAAATGCTAGAAGGAAAAAACACTGCATATTTTTAAAGAATGACAGTAGTTTAGCACACTTTTAATTTATTAGATATGAATAATAGAAATCTTAAAGTTCACATAGGCAAGATGTATCTTTTTCTGATAAATTATAAAGCTTTTAGAGTATAAATCTACTTCTCGTATGTTGAGAAGCATTTATGGCTAGTATTCAAACCTTTACTAGTTAGGAGGGCATGGTAGGAAAAAAAATAGTTGAATATGCATTTTAATTGTAAGAAATTAGTACAGAAAATGTAATCTAGCAATAGGAAGAATGCCACAGAAACAGGTGAGAAAAAAAATATTCTTTGGTGCTATTGCAAAAATATTTTTTTTAAGTAATTTGGGGTCTGAGGTCCAGGCATAATTAATTCAGAATATGTATTCAGATGAAGATTAGAGAGACTATGTAGAAGAATTGTCAAGAATTGGAATGTTTCACACTTTTTTAGATTTGTTGTATGAAAGCACATGTAGATCAATGTTAATTTATTGTGCTTTGATGTCACTCCATGTCAAAAAAAAAGAGGCGAAAAAATATTTGAGGTTATTCAGAGCCTGAATTCTCTTTTTTCTTTCTTTTAAGGATATATATATMTCTGAAATCAGCACATAGGTATTGTTATACTGAGTGAAAGAAATGTAACAAATTTTCTTGCAAGGAGTGGCTGAAAAGCTGCTCTGCAGAATTCTGTATTCCACTGGGACTGCTTAGCAGACATTTTGAKGCAAAGGTCAGGGAGGTTCTCAGTCATTAAATATTAAGCAAATATTCAATATGTGATCTTCTGTGATCAAAATATATTTTAGACCTCTGTAATCTTAAATTAGTCAATCTTTCTAGGCCTTTGCATGTCGCCTACAGAAGACAACTTATGATTTTTATTTATTTTTAAATTGTTATTCCACTCTATCTCTCTGGCAGTTCAGAATAGGGATTATTAGAGCATGTGAAGTGGAAGTGATCTTTAGATTCTAGTTTTCTGGAAATATGTCATATAGCCCACTTCTTAAACTTAGCAAGTTCTAAAGAGCACTCAGCCTTCTGCATGTCATTTACTCCTGCCTTTCTAAGTTAGAGGTTACTTACTCCTTCTGTGCTTAGACCTATTTCTGCYATGTCTCTAAGCAGTAATTCTTCCCTTTCACCCTCTGTTTCTCCAGGTGGAAACAGTCCTGTTCTTCTGGTCATCACTTACAGGGTAMGTTCTCCATTCTCCATATTTGATGAACATGCATACCTGCAGTTGCACCTCATACTACGAATAAAACTCTCTGAGACCACCTGCACTTACGTTAGTGCTTCTTGCTCTCTGATGAAAATTATTATCCTGATATTGGGATTTTATTTGTCTTCTTTGCAACTGCACCAGAATGCTAATTTACAGTTATCCTATGCCATGTACTATGTTCAGTGCTTTTYTGTAATTTTTAACTCTAGAGCTCATAACTGAAGGTTTTTGTGTTAACAAGAAAATTGAGTTTAAACTCATTGTAGTATCTTTTTTTTTTTTTTCTCACTTCCGTCCCCAACAGAAGGAGAYACAAGAAATTTTGTGGCTTGGCATTTTCCCCAGCAGAGACCCAAGCAAAGGCAGGAATGTATAGCATAAAGTCTAAATATGTTTTTTTGTTACGATTGAAGTAACATAGAGTTTTACATTTAATGCTGCTATGATAGACCAATGAACAAAATAACTGTATCTGACTAGAGAGGAAGATGTATAGACTGAAAAATGCTCCCATATTACCACACATCTCTACACAGATATATATGTACAATGAAATGATCCAATAGTGCTCAAGACTGGACCCTGAGTCTTCTTCACATAGGAGCAGAGTAAATAATCTAGAAGTTTATCTGCTGCTGACAAAAAAGTATTTTCAGGAACTAGTGTTTGTTCTCTGAGTTCAGGCTGCTGGGCAGCTTTGGTCACTGATAGTTTTATTATCTAGATCTACCATGGTTCAGTGAATAAAGATTTGTTTTGTTCAGGCAATACTTCATTCAAGAGGTCTAACAGATTAGTTTAGCATGTTATATGTAAAGCCTTCATGCATCATGTTATGTTATTTTCTACATATTTGCGCATTATTTTTTCCAAAATATGTTTGAAAATATTTCATGCCTTCAGTTTTCCCCTGCTCTCCTTAATTTTTATTCAGTCACCACTTGGTTACAAGTTGTATTCTTTCCAGATTATTTTGTCAATATTTGTTCCTGAAGCATAAATTCTGTGCAAAAGATACAAAGTGAAAACTTTGTTAATAAATGTTTTCTTAATTTTTAATTCAAGCATTCTTCAGTGACGAACATCAGTGGTCTCCTCCTAACATTTCTGAACAATGACATATTAAAACTCAATTCTACATCCTGTTAAAGTACTCGTGTATCGTCACTGGACTATGTTAAATAGGTTTATTTAGAAATAAGGCTGGTCAAAGACAGAGTGAAATGTCTTACCTCTTGACTATTTAGAAATGAGTGGAGGAGAAAAAAGAAACAATTAATATGTCCATAAGTTTTTCCTTTGAGTTAAGGTTGTCTTTAAATCTTTCRTAACACCTTACAATATACCTATTTCATCTAATTTAAAATTTAATGTCAATAAAAAATTCTTAAATGTCAAGTCATGGCCAGCCATATTTAACAGCTGTGCAGCTGGCAAGTGGGTGATATCCATATTTCAGCTCATTCTAAATAAACATTCATCTGCACATCATAAACCAGCATCTCAGCAGGAAACAAAATGAGCATGAATATAGCTGCATCCTTGGAAAGTTTTTGAGCAAATAACATCGCTGTGACRGAAGTGTGGAGTGCTTTCAGGACTTCAGAATGTGGTGTACATTGTAGCGGAATACATGCATGTGTATGTATTTWTATATATACATATACGTCAGGGAATTAGGGATTGCCTTGATGGGAGTGCCTGTAAGACTGACAAATCAAACCAGTTAAAAAAGCTAAAACAGTGCTTTACTGGATTGATGTTCATTAAGGGTACACATGAGCAGTGTTTTTTGTTTTTTTTTTTTAATGACTATCAATCTTTAGACACTCAAAGAATTAGTCTTTAACTATCTTGTTTTGATCAGTATTAAGTAAAGCTCACCAGGGCTGATGGTGTCTCTCAATGCTGACTGTTGTCTTTGGTGCTCATTGGTCTTAACCTTGAAGGTTGAGGTCATCAGGCCTGAGAGCTGGACACAAAATGCACATCGTTTTCCTTCATTTTCTCCCCTCAGTCAGTGTTGGGGTTTTTTTGGGGTTTGTTTGTTTGTTTGTTTGTTTGTGGGGGGTTTTGTTTGTTTTTGTTTTGGTTTGTTTTGTTGGGTTTTTTTTTTTTTTGTCGGTTGAGTTTTTTATACTTTCTGCATCCTCAAAAGAATAGAGGAAGATCCACCTGTTGCAGGCCTGGATCATTTCCTTTTCTGCTTTTGCCAGATGTCTTTGTTGCTTCTTCTAACTCTTTAGTTCTTGAATTGCACATTTTACAGCATACACATTTTTCTGCATGCTGCTCCTGCAGCTCTACTGCAGGTCCTGTTACTATGAACTCGCTTAATCGACATCTGCTTTACAGGTGCACCAACACCCTGATTTGTCGGCACGTGCGTTACGGAACTCCTGAGCTCRTTCTCTGTGCTAAGGACAACCAGGGACTACTGATGTGCCCAGTGGGCTGTGCCGACCTTGTCCCATCACTCCCAGGTCACGGCTATTCCAAATGTCGAAACAGAGGAAGCTTTCACTCAGTAATGAAATGAATATGCTCAAAATCATCCGCAGATTTAGAAACCAATGACTAGACAAGAATTCCTCCTACATAATTTCAATAGAAAGAAAGATTTTTCTGCCTTCATGTACATACCTACTTCTATGCTTTTTCTTCTGAATTTCCTTTTGTATTTAGGTATCCCCCCTGTATTTTAGTGTCTTCTGTGTCATTTGAAGAAAGTTGTGAGTAGATCCTATATACATATATAAGATATTCCTCCCTCAAAATACATTTAATATTTAAGAAATGTTTTCTCTACAGACGTTAGTCTGCTACTACTGGTAATAGTGGTAGCTGTGTTTCCTCTTTTTTTTCCCCTTTTCTCTTGTCCTACTCCTACTGACCACTACCTCTGGTTAGTATCTAAGAAAGATTATAGAAGAACTTAAGTATGAATACACTACTATAAAGCACCTTTTATAGTAGTGACAGTGGTATACATTAAGTAATTATCTTGATTTAAAGAACATTGGACTGATTTAATAYTGGTGTAGTTTTCTTCACTCAGGAAAGTATAATAAGCTTTTTATATAAGGCTAACTTTTTGAAAGTCTGCTTGCATTTCTCCCAGTCTAATCTAGACCTTTGGAAATGTCTGACTCCTACAAAGGGAAATGTGTGTTGGATAATTGTTGCTGTCTTCCATGGTTCCATCTCCTCTGTCAAACAGGAGTGTTGCTTCTCTAGTACAACATTTTGCCAGAAACTTGCTTTTCTATGTTTTTCACTTGCTATGGTGCTACTCACTGCCAGAATTTTGCTGTRGATTTTAAAAGATTCAGTGTCGCTTGTGTTTCTAGTAGCTAATTTTTATTTCATGAGTGAGCAGTAGAGAAAATGTTTTAGGTGATTCAGCCTTTGGAATCCAGTGTTGTTGGTACGCATATTGTGGTGACTTTCATTTTAGGTTATCCTAAAATTCTTTGGAAAGGCATATRGATAGATATAGTTGATTGGTTAATGGGAAGGAATGTCAGGAATTACAGTGCTCTGGATAAGCAGAAAGCAGAAAACGCCTTTTTCAAAATATGCTCARAGAGCTTTCAAGGCTTTTTCAGGTATGTTACACACAGTAAATGCTAAGTCAGAAGCCTGAAGAACTCTGGATCCTTTCAACAATATTAACCTACCAGAAGATATTAACCTGCAGAAGAATTTTGTGAGGAATCATACTGTATAGTCAGGTTAGCTGATAGTGACRTGTTTTGATTTCTCCCAAGCTGTGAAAGGAGAGGTTTAGCCCATCAGTGCTTAGGGCATTCTTGTTTTTCTTCTGTTTCTAGTAGCAATTTTACATTATACATCATGCATCAGATCTGTCCAATCATCTGGATAAAAATTYGCATAAGGAAAGGAAAAAAAAAGGAAAAAACAATTTAGACTGGGTTGTCAGCTGGAAACTGTTCATGATTGGCTTTGGCAGTCAGTGAAATCAGAGTGTCAGAATGTTATCTGAATTTTTCAAAGCATCGTTGAAGTGGTTTCTAACTTTAAATTCCAAGAAGCTCTAAATGGTTCACTTTTAAAACTGACACTTAAGAGWATGAATTAATTAAAATTAAAATATGTTTTAAAATTTAAAATTAAAGTAAGTTTTTCCACGTAGCTTAGAGTTTTTTTCAATTCTCCTATGAAAATACACAAATTTCAGAGGTAAGCAATAACGTTTGATAAAACTAAACATGTTTAAAAAAGTGGTAGCTTTAATAAATGAAAATCTAGCCAGTTAAAATCTAAAGACTAAGGATAAAATCCAAGAGGSATTTATTTCCCATTACCTAGAACTCTAAAGGATTGTATGGAGAAATTCCTTTTCAAATTGATTTTTAAAGATTGATCATTCGGTCCTTTAGCTGGCATTGCCACTGATTGTATCCTTTAATAACATTGCTATCCTTCCCCATTTTTGCTGGTTTTATTCTTAGCTTTATCTACTGTTTCTTGTCACCCAGTATGCTTATTGTCTCTTTCCCACAGGCTTTTTAGATGGAATAGTAATCATAACTATTATATGTTATCATAATCTATTATTATTCTCTTAAAGAAACAGAATTGGAGTTACCATTGTTGAAGAGGCAGTGATTGTATATTTCTAAAGAGAATATCACAATGTATAGACTTTAAAAAATTTTATGTCTGTAATTATTTACAAGACTAATCCAGAAAAGTGTGGTTTCTTCTCCCCATCTCTCTGTTTAGAAGTATTCTCATCTGGAATACCTACAGAAATGCCCTAAATAATGAGGGAGACATGTTCAGTCTGGATTACTTGCATCCCAAAGTATGCAGTTTCTACCGTTGTCTTTCCAAGGGTGCTCCCATGTGCATTTCACTGGTTTTGCAGTGGGATGAGTTATTCAATGGTGAGACAGGATAGAGTTAACTATCAGTTTTAATTGCAACAGTACAAATTTGTCACATGCCTCTCCTGACAATTCACTGCTCATATTTGTTTTCTCCTGCTATTACTAAATGGCAAATGCAAAATGATATAACAAAGATTAGAAACATAGGCACCATATGCTTAATTGTTCATTTTTTATGACATGAACACRTTGAAAGGGCATATTAATCTTTTAAAAAGTCCACATATTCTGAATGAATACGAAATTCTATGCTACCTAGATCTTAAACTGAGACAGCAGGCTTTCAAGTTCCATCTCTAAAAGGAAACTAATAGAGGACACTGAGCACCCTAAAATTATTAACTGTTGTTAATTGTTATTCCAGATGTAATTTCAGGTATATTTTATTCTCACGTACAAATCCATATAACACACACTTGCATTATGTGTGATCCTAGGGAATAAAGATAACATTTGGTGTATTTGGCAAGATTTTAAATCATGAAAAACAAAAACCCATCAAAATTAGTATTGTTGGATGGAATATAATAGTGGAATAAATTGATGCCATTGATGTCAAGTCAGGAAAACATCCTAGGGCAAGTAGATAACCATATTTTTGTTGAAGTATGTATAACACTGTTTTTATTAAAAAGACAGGCTTCTTATAATAGTCTGTCTGTAGTGCTTTTCCCCCTCTTTTAATGAATAAACATCCAAAAGTATGCACTGTAAAATATAACAGCTAGCAATGTTTCACATAATTTCTTTTAAATCAGGGAGGTGAGTTTTTCAGAAACATATTGTTGCACTAAGAAAAAGTGTTGCGTTTTCAAGGAATTTTCTTCACATATTTGGTTCTCTTTTTCTTATACAGTTTATTGATGAAAATGACATTAACAAATATATTACTAGAASCTTTGATACAATCTTATACTTGCTTGGTTCATTTGACTTCTGACTGTTTATAAATTCTGTTTTTCTGTAGAGCAGAAACCTCTGTGCAGAGCCCATATCCGTTTTGTTTCTTAAATACTACCAAAAGTAGTATTTTGTTTCTTAAAATACTACCAAAAGTAATGCTTTCCCCCCTTAAAATAGTTTCCCTGTGGAATTCTACATGGAATTACTTAGGTATGTTTAAGTAACATTTTCAGACTCACTCAGTTGAATTTATTTGCAGTTTCTTTTTAAGGTAATGCGTGTAAGGTAAAGAAATTAATTGGATATAAACTTTGCTCTTAATCTGTCCATAGGGGTATTATATTCATTTCTTACCTTTGAAAAATGTATATTCCTGTTATACTACAGTTATACTACAGTTTCAGTACTTTTTATAGCAATTAAAAAAGTACAATAATCAGAATAATTTTTAATAGATGTCTTTTTCTTTCACAATAACTGTATCTGCCAACTGTTGTCTGATTTAGAAATCAGCACAGTTTAAAATTTATTCAATATATTGGATGTATCAGACAACGAATGATTCAAGACTTACTCCATGATCCTCAGAATCAGTAATCTCTATTTTTTATTAAGAAACAGATATTGTTAATTACAAGTTTCTTAATGTAGATTTCTGACTCAGTGTGTATGAATTACATTTTTGCAAATAACTTTGCATGTATCTGAAATTATATCGGAAGTTATATCGGAAATGATATCTGGTGTGAAATTGCATGCATCAGTATAGGATTGAGGAAAGTTTAGTAGCCATGCAAGACTCGGTATTAAATAAGGACCCGGCATACTACCCTTGTTATTTATGGAAACAACCATGCCCTACTGTACACATCTCCAAGGCAAATCATAACGACAGATGGGGAAGAGTGGCATGGAAATTAAGATGCAGAAACAGAAAGAATTTATCGAGGTGGCAATGGACCTGCCCCCATTAAAGGGAAGAAAGCAAGGGACAGGTGTCATCTGGTGATCAAGCCCCCATCCTCTCAATGCCTAACCCTCACACTGTTAAAGCTGCCACTGCTGTGGCTGCCGCTGAATGCTGTCAGTGGTGTGGCAGGTCTAGGTCTGGAAAGGACTCGTGTCCCCAGGAATATTGCTGCTCTAAATGGCTGTTTAGAGCATGCTGTTTGCTTCAGTCCAAAACTAGTGTCACAGGTACCGCTCTTCCTGCACCCTGGGTTGTGTTATCCTGTTTGTGTTCTTATTCCATTACAATTATCTCAATATTGAGGAAAATGCCTGTGATGTACATGCATAGTATTTGTACTTTTGCTACAAGCATCAAACAGTCTTTCTGAACCACCAGAAATTCAGCGGGAAACTCATAATTTTAAAAAATGTCACTGTTTTCCACTGCAGTCAAAACACAATTGTAAAGGTATTGTATGTCTTTAAATATAATATTAAAATTAACAGAAAAACATTACAACTGTTCATAAAAGGATGTTGAATAAATGTCTTTTAGTGGAAACTGTGACTGACGCACTCTTTTTATTTTGTTTGTCTTAAGGAACATAGAATCATAGAGGGGTTTGGGTTGGAAGGGGCATTAAAGGCCATTTAGTTCCAAATTTTCTGCCGCATGAAGGGGCACTAGACCAGGTTGCTCAAACTCSCATCCAACCTGACTTTGAACTCTTCAAGGGACATCCACAGCTCATTTGAGCAACCCGTTCCAATGCCTCAAAACCCTCACGGTAAAGAATTTCTTTCTAATATATAACCTAAATCCATCTTCTTTCAGTTTAGTATTTGGTTTATCCTCTTTCAGTCATCCTTCACAGTTTATTAATATTACATTCTTAGTGGATTTTGGGAAAGCCTCACAGGGCTGTTTGGTTTATTTGTGTGTGTTTGTTCTCCAAATGTTTTATACTTAGTGACTGAAAACCCAGAAAGAAAGTCAAGTCTATTGAAAAGATAATAGAAATAAATTACACGTTGAGCAGCTTGCTCTTTATTAAAGACTTCAAGGAAGGTTTTGCATCTAGYCAGAAATTTTTGCTTGGAAACAGCTCCCAGTATCATACTCCTATTAACTATTCCAGCCTTAATAACTCAGTCATTATTGCATGTGGCCTTTACACCTTTTACTGCCTGATATGACTCTTCATAATTCTTTTGGCTTTAGAGAACTCCAGGGAATCGTAATGTCTTTGCAATTTGGAAGAAAACTATGAATCCCTGAAATGACAGTCAGACTCATGTTGCCTGCTTCTACCTTTTTCTGAAAAGAATTGGTTAGATATGCGTTTGTATGATTCATGCTTTGGAAACTCATGGATAACACTTATATTGAGAACTTCCATAATGTCTATATATTTGTTTCTTTGAAAAATCAAAGTACTCTTGAAACTCCATACAAGAATATGCCTCTTATGTTTTTTAATTGGAGTATCTATAAAAATAGAATATGTGAACTAGAGTTAACTGGTATGAACCTTATCATCTACTTAACAACACTGAGTTTTACTCTGACGGTTTTCCCCAGAACAAGACATATTGCATGACCATACTTGTCATCCTTAATCTTAAWTTGATCCAGGTGATGTCTGACAAAAATAGTATTTGTTCCACATGCAAGGYGTATTGTGTATCATCATAGCCTGCAATATCCTTGTTCTGTAAAGCTGTCATCTTTTTCCTCTGAGAAAGTTTTTTAACTCTCCTTTCTATTAATTTCCACACTTTTGTTCTCTTCATATCAGCATTTTGKTTTTTTTTTTTTATTGCTTTTGCACTTTCTCTTTAGCCATGTAATAGGTATTTTGAGATAGAAGTAACTGTGTAATGGAAGCCTTATTTGGCTACTTTTTTTTTCTGCGTTGTGCCTGACTGTCAGAATAATTTGATTTGACTTAAAATAAGTACTTCAAGGAAAATTAACATTTATGAATTTAAGAGGAAAAGCAAATGTCTCCTAGGAGTGCTTTCTTCTCCAGATTTGAATATTCATGGCACAATTCTGAATAAATTACCAATATTCTGGTAGTATAGTACTACAAAATTTGAAAGTTTTGATTATATGGTTTCTTTAACAGAAAATAGCAGCGAGGGGAAAAAATTATAAACATTCAAATCCTGAAAAACAAAAGTGGCAACATATCCTTGAATCAAGAGAATAGATTTATGGGTCTGTGCCTATTTTGCTGAGATTTAGGAATACTGTGTCCTTTGTATTTAGGCACTTCAGTATCTAACAAATTGAAAAGCAAAGCTTAGACCAGTGAAGAGGTAGTAGCAAGCTGAATCCACAGTATTTGCAGTGCTTAAAAAAAAAGTGTAAACAAGGAGGTGTGGGGTCTGTGACTCCACTGCCCTTCTGTGGTAGCTGTTTTCCCAAGGGAAAAGTTGTAGTGAAGCAATACTACTGTATTTAGTTGTTCTGTTACTTTTCCCTTGTACTGCAGTCAGGAACTGACAATTCTCAATTGTTTGCTCCGTATGCAGTCATAAGGCTTCACAGTAAGTACAGGGAACTTACATTTTCTGGGACCTTATGGAAGGAATTCAAGGACAGGGAGTCTGAAAGTTTCTTTTTAGGGTTTTGGGGTTTTTTGCCTCCCCATTAAAATGACCTAAGAGAATACAGCATAAATGTAAATATTAATAGGAGGAAACAGCACTCTTGTATAAGCAAAGGCTTGTTAAAAATCAGGCCCTCATTCTTAGCTGTATCCCTCTATTCTCTGCTTCTGTTGAATCTGTAGTATCTCTTTTTCACAAATGCCTACTGATGCATGTATAGATRTATTTGGACATGTGACACACTTTCTTTCTTTGCATTTACCTTAGTAGCTTTAGAATCTTAGCTGAAGTGAGGGACCTTTCAGAATATTTTGAAGAGGAGAAAAAGTTGTTAGGAAGCTCATATACTAGGCAAGAAATAAGGCAGTCAGTCATGTTGAACCTTGGCATTTAGTATTAAACATTATTTTTACCTATTGTGATGTAGACTACATTTATGTGAAAACAAAATGTATTGGCTTTTCTTCATGACACACAGGGAGCCGTAACAACTTYGGTGCTTCTTATGGCTGTAGCTTTTTATTAGTGAATATCATGACAATTATCAATCCAATATACAACTTAACTCAAGGGGAAACAAAGAATAAAAGCTGTCCTGTTTAAAGTATCTTTTTATTTCTTTCCTTGTTGAAAAAATAAAAATTGAACATAGCCGTCTGTGTAATTTCAGCTGAAGATATCTAGATGAAATACTCAGGAAATGCTGAGTTTCATTTTGGCAGTCCGTTCATGCAAGTTGACACAGATAAGTTATTTTTCATATAAATGAGAAACCCTGTGAGCACAGTAAATGTTTCCATTTTTCATGGGAATTCTCTAACTTCTGATTTGTAGTACAGAGTGGTAACATTGCATGCAGTCTATTGTAAGATAAGCAACTGCTCAGCTTTGGCATGAAAGAGGTATACTTGTTTTAAATTATCAAACCTCTTGTAAACTGCAGTCTATTTAAAGTCATCTTGTGTGCATTAGCAGCCCTTACACAGCATTGCCTATAATGATTTTCCCGTRGCATTTTGCCACTGTAAGCTATTTAGTAATTCTCCCTCCTATCCGTTTGCCAATGGCAGCTGTCATGCTAATTTACTGTAGATGTAAGCTCCTAAAAGTTAATTCTAAAAGGTAAGTTGGTTCACCTCCTTGAGCTATTGAACAATTATAGACAAAATTCCTTTTCCACGAGCTTTGGTTCAGGTTCTGCACCTTCTTCCTGCAGTGGTAACTATCAGCACCCAGACCTGCACTTTAAAACTACAGTGTCTGTATCTGGCTTACATATAATAAACTTGTAATTATTGCTTCCATTCTTTACCTTCCTGGTGCTTTCTATTTCATTCTTAAAGTAGTTTMTAGTTCATTAGCTGAGTATTTTCAGGTGGGGTGGAGAGAAAAATAMGAGGGAAAGACAGAAAGAGCTTGACTCTGTTGCTGATCCAGAGAGGCATCAAGTGGTGAGACAGTCTAAAATAGCCAAGACCAAAGGAGAAAGCCAGGAAAGCTCAGACACCTTGAATTACACTTTTTTTGCTTGACATTGAAAAATTACCTTTAGGTTAGTGCAACAACACTATGGGGTTTTTAGTTTTTGTTTTGTTTTCTTTGTCCATAATTTTCCCCAGGTTACAAGAATTTAACCGTTTTTAAAGCTGAAATTTTGGTTATCTATTTKTTTTTTCACAATGGGCTCTATTGATCAATGTTCCAATGGCAACCTGACTCTTCTGTCCTTCCTTTTAACAATGACACAGAGGAGGCAGAGGAAAAAAGTACTGAGTGAATAGTTTGGGCAAATTATAACTGCTTTGGGGAATAACTTCAAACTATCACCTTCTCAGACTTAACAATTTTCATGAGGACTAAGAATTGCTACAGCACATTAAGTGCTGATTATATTTGCAATGTATTAAAGCTTGATTTCTTTTTTGTCTAGAAGATATTATACTAATACCAGTGGAAATGTTTTGGGTTGGTAATTTTTGATGGTAAGTAATTTCCTTGTAGGATGAATTACTTCACATCTCCACTGCTCAGCGTAAACTCTTCTGATCATGTCACAAGCTTTTTCTGAGTTTTACTAAATTACTGAATCTAGAATTACTTGGAATATTTCAGTAATGCTTCTACAGGCATTTAAAGAGGGTAATGCATCTAATATATTGTGCTCCCTTTTGATAATTTTCGCCTAGTATTCAGTAATACTCAATTAATCACTCAAGGGGCAGTCTCCAAACAAATTTATTGCTCAAATTTTCACRTATGTTCCAAAGTAACATAGAGTTTAAGGAGGTGCAAGCAAGTAGTAAAATTCAGCTGGTGATATGAATATGGATGTTAAAAGTTGTGTCTATTGAAATGATTTTTCTACTTTTCCTAGTAGACTAGAAAACACTAGATTTCTTACCCAAAGGCTAACATATCATGGAGGACAAATTTTCAGACTGTAAGAATACAAACTATATTGCCAATGAGCAGCTGTTAGAAATTTCAGTGAAGTCAGAGAAGTTTTTTGGTCTTTCTTAGATTTCCTTCCTTATGATTTTCTTAGGGTAGGAACTATGTATGCTTGTTTTGTCTGTGTTCTGTAGTAAGAGAGAGATTTTTTGTTACACCATGAATGAAGTCTGGAATAAAGAAACCAGACAGAAAAAAACCCAAATATGTTGGCAGTAATGTGGGAACCAGGCAGCAGGTAATAAAMTTGAGCTAACAACATCTATAAAAGTGGAAGAAATCTGTATGTTTTTCAGTTACTCCCAGATTATATCAGACTCAAGGAAACAACATGAGAAATAAAGTAATTATTAGCCTATAAAATCATGTAGAGGTGGAAAAAATGCAGCAAGGTGTTGACATTTCTGTTCAGCCTAAAGCTGAACAGTTKTTGATTGTTGCTAAGAGTCAAAGGAAGTTGATGAGAACGCAGAGTACTGGAAAAGTTCAAACACTTCTACAACTGACAGTCTACAACATGAGGTAACAGTAAGAAAAATGTGTTTGTTATGTTGCTGGACTCTCATCTTAGCATCCTCACTCCTTTGGTGACCCAGATGAAGTGTTAACAGAATATATAGATCATCCACTAGATGTGTGAGAAGCAACACTGCATCTGTCACTGTCACTGAAAGCAAGTGCTGAAGGAAATGGGTGGGGGTGAGGTCTTGCAGGCTGGCACTGAACAACGAGTGAGGCAGCCTTGCCACACCACTGGTGGCTGTTTGGGAGGTTTGTTCCTCAGCTGCAGGGAGCTCTTCCAATCAAAGCTTATTCCAAAATTCAGTGACCATTTATTAAAAAAAAGAAAAAAAAAGAAAAAAAAGGAAAAAAAAGGAACCATTTGTTGGAAGAGAGATTGCAGGTATCAGAACAGGACATTTTCAAACAGTCTAYCTGTGTCTCAGGACCAATTATCTGATTCAGATGAACTATTATTAATAATTGCACCTGCTTTTACAGTCAAAAAATCCAAAGATGCTCAGTTTCTTGATAATTGTGTATTYAGGTCTGTTGGAATACACTGGATTTCTGTAGTTGTCAACAGTGGAAATGGGTTCATTAGTTTCATTAATTTTTATAGTGTAACTAACTGTAACCAATAGTGGGTTTGTAYAAGATTCATCTATTGCTTGATATTATACAATACATAATATGATACACAAGCTCATCCAAGTATTTTAGTTGTGCATCTTTTAAAAATACAATCTTTTATTTTCTTGGACATAGTAAAAATYCTTGTCTTCTGTAGGATTAATTCTGATTCTGGATGTGAAAAAAATTTCTTCAGAAGAATGGCGTATTCTCAGATAAAACTTTCTTGAACTCRAATACTTAAAAAGAATCTCCTGGAATGATGGCATCACAAGAGACTTGAAAAGCTGTCAATGCTTATTAAATGGAGCTGCTTTTGAAGCTAATAGAAATGGGACCTTACTCCTAGAAAAAAAGGTAATAATTGTTACCATAGGATTYTGTCCCACAAAATCTGCTTGATTGTAAATACTTGCAGGAAGAATAAATATATGTAGAGAATCCTCAATCTGACATATTTGTCACAACAGACAGCTAAGAGAAGTTACTCAGAAGAGCAGTCCCAGGGTTTTGCTCCATATAATTTTATAGATAAGACTAATCTTTTTTTACTGACTGTATGCGGAGCCTGCAATATCTGGGTGGTTCAGTGAGGTGCATAAAATTGAGTAGCATGCAACTCCTGGTTAAAAAAATGGTGAAAATGCAATTAAACGATGGCATTATGGAAGTCACAGACATCTCCAAGTGTTTGATATAGCAAGAAAAAAATGGAAAGGTCACTAATGTAAATCAGTAAATTTGAATGGTCTTTTAAAATTCTGATTTATATTCATGAAAGGTTATAAAAATCTTAGATTCATAGAATAGTTTGCGCAGGAAGGGAGCCTTAAAAGTCATCTAGTCCAACTGATCTGCAATGATCAGGGACAGAGCATTTCTCTGGGCAACATGTTTCAGTGTTTTACCTCTGTAAAAAAACTTCCTTGTATCTAACCTATCTTTTAGTTTAAAACCATTACCTCTAKTGCTGTCACAACAGGCCCTGCTAAAATGTTTATCCCCATCTTTCTTATAGGCCTCCTTTAAGTACTGAAAGGATGCAATTAGGTCACACTGAATCCTTCTCAAGGCTTAACAATCCCAATTCTCTTAACATTTCCTTGTAGGAGAGGTGCTCCAGCCTCCTAATTGTCTTTGCAGCCCTCCTCTGGACTTGCTCCTTCAGATCCACATCCTTCCTGTGCTGGGGATCCAGAGCTGGATGCAGCACTGCAGGTGGGGTCTCACCAGAGCAGAGCAGAGGGGCAGAATCCCCTCCCTTGCCCTGCTGCCCACTCTGCTTTGGATGCAGCCCAGGACACATTGGGCTTTCTGGACTGTGAGTGCACATTGCCAAGTCGTGGCCAGCCAGTCCTCCACTTTCATCCCCAAGTTCTTCTCAGCAGGGCTGCTCCTGGTCTGTTCATCCCCCAGCCCCTATTGATACCAGGGGTTACCCYAAACCAGGAGCAGCACCTTGCTAGACCTCAAGAGATTCCCATGGGCCCACTTCTCGAGCTTGTCTAGGTCCCTCTGGATGGCATCCCATCCTTCAGGCTTGTCACCTGCACCTCTCAGCTTGGTGTCATCTGCAAACTTGCTGAGGCTGTGCTCTATCCCACTGCTGATGCTACTGATGAAGGCATCATCAGTTCTGGTCCGGTACTGGCTCTTGACAGACACCACTTGTCACTGATGTACATTGGGACATTGCAACACTATGCCCTGGATGTGACCATCCAACTAATTCCTCCTCCACCAAGCAGTCAATATCAAACAGTATCCCCTGATTCTTCAGTCGTGCAGTGAATTGATATTTTTAATCTTCCTTCCCCAAAACACAGAATTACCTCTTAAAATTTTGCTCATGTCTTGCAAATTCAAGTTTAAAAAGTACATTTTCCGTTAGTAAAGAATTATTACATTGCACTAGTGGATCTGAAGGCGCTCCTGCAGGTATCCTTTTTATTTACATGTCAGAAGAGAGTGTTCCAATTTTTCTTGCATATTCCTACTGCTTGTCATGGCTAACCCTGTCAGAGTTATGATGTATTTGGACTTAGTACTAGAAGTAATGTTTTATAATGTTGCAGGCAATACTGAAGAGTCCTACTGCACTTTTATTGCTTTCGTGTCTTCGTTGTAGCTGATACTTTTTGTCTTCACCCGTACTGAAAAGTGCATTGCTTGACAGTGACAGTAAAAACAGACATTGGTGTGTCAGTGTTGTGAATATGTACACTGTCTCCTTAGATCCAACACAATTCTTAACATTTCTACTGCCATTTAATTTACATGCCCTTAAAGCCACCTGTGTGGAGGCTGAATTCTTTACACCTTGTGAACAGGGTGCTTAAAAGAGTGGCTTTTATCCATGCACTGCAGTCAACAGGAGAGGCAGAGAAAATGGAGTTGAGACATAATGCCGCTCTGACCCAAATCACAAAACAMGCACAGCTAAACTAACATCATAATWTGAGCCACTAGAGGTCACAGCAAATTTACTACCTGCCCAGAGCAAAAGGGAATCAGAGAATGAACTTTCAGAGACAATTCTTCTCCTATGCTGTTTTCAGGACAGCACAGCTACTTGCAGACAATTTATAACAGATTTGCTGCCATAGCCTCAGACTGACCACGTTGGGAGAAGAAGGAAAAAAGAAAGAAGAACTCACCTTCTGTTTCAGAAATAGAATGCCAAATTGCAATTAAGAAAAATGTTACAATGTTAATTGGGGTGGTTTGGTATTTGGCCTTTATCATGCAACTTGAATAACCGAGAACTCTAATGGAAAAATTGATCAAAGGACAGTTTCCTTCATGTCTTTATAACAGTTCTAATTTTGACTTTAACTTAACTCTCTTTGACGTTACTATAATGAAATGAGATCAGGCCGTTTTTCTGTAATATTTTTGTTTAATTATTATGGAAATCTGATGCAAAATAGGACCAATCTGGGTTCTTCAAAATTGGCTAAAAATAAATAAGTCTTCTATTAAAAGGTGAACCTTTAAGTTCAGTTGTTTCTATTCCTTTGTTTTCTGCCATCCCTCCATGCACTGTGGCAGAACGTGCAATAAATTAATAATGCGTTTTCAGTTAATGGAAGCTCAGTACTTGAAAACTGACTTCATTTTTCCTTTGCATCACAAAATGATCTGAGATGGAGTTGGTTAGCACTCCGTAAAATTTCAATGCACACCAAAATTTCAATGTGAACAGAAGTTACAAGATAGGAACATCATATCTTGAGGAGAGATTAAATGTTTCTGTGGAGCAGAAGCCAACTGCTGTTCTTGAATTTCCCTAACTTGCCCTTAAGCACAGGGATTTAGAGAGGTCTGAGTACTGTGCAGCACCACAAACAAGTCACTGGACAAACAAAAGAGCCTTAGCATAGGAGCTGTGCTTGATAAGCTTATAAAAACTAGCTCCTATATAGGGCATTAAGCTTTGTTTTATTTGGAACTTTTATTCTTTTTTTTTAAATATTCATTGTAGTAAACCCTTTTTGTCTGTCTCACCCTTGATTGCTAAACATCTGTCTTTCTTTTTCTTCTCCACACCAAACAGATTTTAACTGTCAGATAAAAAACAGAAGACCCCTCACACATTAAAAATATGGTGCAAAAATATGCTACCAATAACCAGAACAACTCATATAATTTGACTTGACAAATTCAGTGTCTGCATTATATGAAGTTTTTACTATAGAGAAAATTTTGTGCCTTTGRGGAAACTAACTTAAATCTAGAATTTCCCCTTTTTCTCTAACTGTTAGCTAACTTTTCTTTTTCCTTGGTTGATATTTTAGGACAAGTGGATATTATTTAAAATATACATTATAATATCAAACAGAATATCCTTAGGCTAGTGTTTTTTAGCTTCAAGTTTTGCCATTCCCACGTACCTATCAAGACATGGAGTGTTCAGCTTTTTCTTTATTTGCTTCTGGTTCTTTTAAGTCTCATTTTGCAGAACAATGAAGATACCTCAGTGTGATAATCTTTATTATGTTCACAAGGTGGACATTTTTGATCCCTGGAATATAGTAGATCTAGAAAACTGTTGATTAAAATGGTACCCTAGAGAGAAATAATTACTTGTTTATACAGAAAGAAAAAGTTATGACAACATCAGGTTGGAATACTTTTTCTAATTTTTATGGTCATTTATAATGCACTAGTGTTAACCTAGTAATTGTATATAYAGCTATATATAAATACATCATATTAACATGAACCTATTATTCCTCTGATCTATTGACCATCATAAAATGAGAACTTGAGAGACAATCCTCATAATTACTAACCAGGAACATCTACRATGATTTCTGAATAAGGCTGTCTTCCAGGCTTTTTCACTATTCCTTTCAACTGTTTAGTGTGCTAAATTGTAGGCCACCTATATTTTTCCTATTTGGTGGGTTGTGCATTGCTGTGCAGCAGATTTTTTTGAMACTTCAATTATAAAAATGTTTGCCATACAACATTGTAGACCAGTATGTATTGTGTAAAAATGGCTTGTTGGATGACTTTGCTTGAAATAAATGTTATTTTAGTATCTTCTCCCTGTGCTAGATTCAATGGAGGATAAAAGTTTTGTGTAGCTAAGCAGTAAAACACACAAGCACATGCATGCATATGCACACTTCTRTTTCAAACATGATGGGTGTTTACAAAACATTCTGATGTGGGAGTCCAAGGCACAGCTTTGTGTATTTGCTTTTAGGGTTTTTTCGGTATTGTAACCAGCTTTTTCCTAGAAATGACATTTTTTAAGAACTGAAAAAGTCATCTTTGTGTTAAGACTGAAAAGTTTCATGTCGTTTTATAAGGAAAACATTGATCAGAGAAATATAATTGATTCAGTACAGGTTCTTCCCTTCAATTATGGCAGTGGAATTTTCTAATATCCCAACATGAAATATGYTTGAGGCTCATAACATTGAGAAGTAGCATAACTGTCTGGTAAAAGGTTTAAAATRTTTTGTGTCATAGAAGAATGAAATAATTTCAGAAAGGAATTAAATATTTTAAATAAAGGAGGAAAAAACTACTATAGAAGCATTTGAAAATAAGAATTACAGCTGTGTTTGCTGTTGGAGGTTGTCTTCAATCATACCTTACAGAGGGGCATAATACATTAAATATTGTTTTTTAAAGACAATTGAATGACAAATGAAATCTTACATTGGTTGTGTGTTTATGAAAATGTTTCTTCAGATCTTTCAGATGGCAGTATAGGCACATTTCCTGGCTATAAACATGAGCAACATTTAATAGAAAACTGCCATGTGTTTGTGCTTGTGTGATCAGTTTCCCAGTTGAAAAATCCAAAGGTAAAGAAAAGAAAATGGAAATTTAGAAGGTTACCTGTCTTCTACTTAAATATGATTCGAAGCCTATGCAGTTTATAACTGCACATTTTAGTCTGGCAGTTATGTCATATCTGAAACACCTCCATGAAAATTTGGTAGAAATGGTTCTGAGTAAACATTTTATGCAGAGATCAATATAAAATAATAATCAATCAGCCTAGAGTAAGGGGAAGTCAAAGAAGGTAAACCTCCAACCCCACTACTGATTTTTTAGAACTGGGTATTGTCTGTTCCCTTGTGCCTAACCTCTTTTCTTTGAGGAGAAAACGAGCTGACTTCCTCAGAAATGCAGAATTCCTCAGAATTCCTCAGAATTCCTCGGAATTCCTTTTCTGATTTGAGAATATGAGAAAAGCAAGAATTTTAAAGAAGGTGGAACTTCAACATATAAAGTTCTGATGCTTGTTCAAAATTTAGAATAGTATGTGGGCTGACACTGACATTGACAGGATTTTTGTTTCATCTGGTGAATTTGCGACTTTCAAAATTGATAGTTAAAGGAAGAAYGGAAATTCTTTCCTGAGGAGATATTAACATGGGATGAATGAGGAAGATTCTTTCAGGAGCTATCTACATGTTGTTGATTCTATGAATGTGAGCTTTTTGCAAGGAACTGTAACTCATTCCAAAACATATATCTAGGTTTCCCTGTTCCACTTGCTTCCTCTCAACCTTTTCTCCGACATATATGTCCTATACATGCAAATGCCTCAGACAGTCACTCACACATACTATTGAACCCACATCTGCATTTCTGAGTTAGGTATTCTTAAAGTAACTCTCACTGCATGCAGATCCTGATTGTTTTTAAACCCAGATAAACAGCTCACACTCAAAAGTCTTGTGCCGGGGAATTCTGTTTCGTCTGCATGTTGCCAGCAGAATCATTTCCTTTTATTTCTCTTCAGTTTGGATCTTAACAAAATAAATTCTACTATTAGATGAGAGAGAGAAAACCATTTCTCTTCTATCTATTGTCTATTAAGGATTCAGCTCTTTTGCAGGTGGAAAAGTACAGTCCACTTAGCCGTTCCCAGTGAGAAAATATTCCATAACTTTGATCATTCTTCTTGCCCTGAACTTACCTCTCTGAACCTCTGTACAAGTTTTGAGATGGAACCAAGCTACACAAATTGTTCGGAAGGCAGGTAAACCAGGGATTTATTATAAAGCATAATTACATTCTGTTTTTTTCCTCTGCCTTTTGAAATACTTAGTACGATTTGATTTGARTGTTTTGATTGATGCTAAACAGTAAGTTGACATTTCTCACAGAGCTGTATTTTATAATCACATTTCCAAGGTGGTCTCAGAATTGCCTTTTTCTTCATGAAGTAAATACGTCTTTTTTTCCCAGATGGAATTTCTTCATATATGATGACTTTTACTTGAAGTTTTATTGTGTAGTCATTCACTTCATAAGTCTCTCACCTTTAGTTGTTCTCATTTGTTCTTGTCCATTCTGTTCTGAAAAAAATAATTTTAGCAGAAAACTTCATCACTCTGTTCCTCACCCTGTTTTCCAAGTGTTAAGCACAACAAACCAAAGTGAAAATTACCCAGTGGCCCTTCTCCACTCCTGCACTTTACTTCCCTACCTCCTAATCAATTATTTATCTGTGCAGTGACATCCCTTTTATAAGAGGGCTGTTTGRTTCCTTTCGAAATCTTTCATGAGCAAGTTGTGAAGGCATTTTAGAAAAAACAGGTAGATTGTGTGAAATGAATGATCTTTGTTCCTTCAGCTGTTGGACCCCTCAGAGAATTCTGGTAGGTCTGTAAGGATGACTTCCTTTTATGAAAGTCATGTTGTTTCTTTTATGACCATTTTCATAGCACGTCTTAAAGGTGCTATGAAAATGGTCATAAAAAAGGTCAAGCCAGTTGTTACATCTCTTATGCCTAAATCTAGGGTTTCATTTGACCTCTTTAACCTAAATATTTCCTAAAAAAGTTATTGCTATTTTCTAATACCCTGATCTTCTCATTATGTTTATTATATTTGTTCAGTTCAAGTAGGATAATTAGTTAAGGTTTCTTCTTTATTATTGAAGTCTCTTTGATATGCCTACAGTAGAAATTATTGCCCTTTTACATAGGCAGTAAAGAAAAGTCAGTATTGCACTGTTCCCATTTAAGCTCAGAATTTCAGTCCATGTGGATTCTGATTTGCTTGTTGAGTTGTTAGTCTGCTCACTGAACTTAATTTTAATCTCTGTTTTAAAATGCAAAAATCAAATGCTTAATGTATTTCTAATCTCTGTTTAGACATATAGTTTAACACACTAGCCCTTATGTATCTCTTTAAGCAGGATGTTTGTTCAGATCACCAGGTTTTGGGCTTAGTGAAGAAGAAAAACAATGGGTTTTGTGATGCTTATTGCTTCTACTGTCTTTATGATATAACAATTCAGTCATCATATTTATCCCAGAGAATTAGAAAGCAAACATTCCTCACCATAGAAAACCCWCACCTTGTTCTCCAATAGCACCTATCTCTTAAATAAAAACAAGACTTGAAGCAAAGGTGGGCTTATATTTTTGGTGAAAGTGGGCTTAAATTGTTGATGAAACTGTGCTATTAAGAATATCAGACTTATGGACCCAAACCAAAATTTGTGAACTAGTGATGTTTTCTCAGAGCATTTAGTCAGCAAAAGCCCTGGATTACAGTGTTCGGTTCCAGTGCTTGCTTGCATGTATTGCACTTCACCCCATGGCTGATGAGTACAAGATGTATAAGCACTCCCTGAAGCAAACAAATTTTTCTATTTACAGCAGAGATGCTGTCATCAGTGGGCCACAAAGTCATGTTCCCTGTTGTTTGCTTCTCTTCCTTTGCTGTGCTTTGAAATGACTGGGGCCGCTCTTCTTATGCATGATACCATAATCTTTGTTGTCTTTATGCACTAATTTTGCTCTGAATACATTTTCTAAATAGGGCCCTGTGGGGGACTTATCTAAGCGGAGGYCTGCTTTGTGCATTTTGAATGATTTTATTTATGCCTAATATGCTCAGAACAGCCTTCAATATATCCACTAGTGCAGCTTTACTTGCTTACATAATTGACACAAATAGAGGCAGCAATGGTTTTTAAAGCACCTAAGTTTCCAAGAGGGGATTCTGTGTTTGCTTGTTTGTTTGTTTTCCCTATAGACTTTGTCTAAACTCCCTATTAATATCTGTTGAAACTTTTTCCTACCATCATCAATTAAATTCAAGCTTAGCCTCCAAATTACTTTTGTATTTTTGAAAACCTAACTTACTGTGCTTCAGTTATCCATTTAGCAAATGAATGCACTGTACAAATGCCAAGATTCTTTGCATCTATTTGTTTATTACCAGATTATGATACAAATAATAATTATGCCATTTGTTAATTCACACAATATAATACTTTTGACAGTTCAGAATTTTTAATGCATTGATTTTGCTGYTTAGAAAACAATATTTATGCTAAAAGTGCTGCTCTATTAGTTTTKTCTTTGAGGGACAAAACTATCATAATGTGATCTTGAGGTGGACTTTTCCTTGTCTTGCACCAGCAGTTTCATAGAAACAGCTGACGTTGCAGTATCTAGCACACTTGTTCCTGTCCAGTATCCATGCCAGACATCTCTCATATTCTTTTTTTCCACAGATTTCTAGTGTTCTCTTCTTGTCCTCCTCTAATTTAAAACTTTATTCATACTCATACCCTGAATGGTCCGATGATAATGTGTTGATGTTTATCAAATTCATTGACTCTTACATGACAATCTCTGCAGAAGAAATTGCTTCAGAAATTGCTTTTAGATGGTACTGATTTTCTTTGTGTATCTCTCCCCTTGGGTGATCAAACATTACAGATGCTGTGAATTAATTTGGTGCTCTGCTGTGTGTACAACCAGCGTGATACTGCAGCATTGCTTTAACATGATTTTTTCTTCATCACAGCATGAATAGAAAAATCCAAACTATTTTTAAAAACCTCAGGAAAAGAGTAGGAATAAAAGCATGTGTTAGATATGATGAATCATGTTCTTWCAAAGGTGGGGGTTGAAGGTGAGGAAAGTTAAAGGGAGGGACTTTAAGGCTTTTTTCCATGTTAAAGGTGCTGGATTAGTCTTTAGATACTGATTCAAGATAAATATTTCTATACATCAAAACTTGTGGGTAACAGTAATATGAAGAACAAAATGATAATTAAGGCAGCTCTGTGTGAGCTGATCWGTTTGCAAGCCTTCACCTAGCACATATTCATGCTGGGCTATGTAGTGCTGCATTAAAATGACACTGTCTAATTTTGAATGAGTTTCTACCTCTAACCCCAGGGGCAGGACGGCATGATCRTGGTCATCTTTCTTCCACCACCCACATGCTCACAACCACTGCTGGGGCATGTCACAATAATGCATTGCCAAGTGTGTTCCTGGGTGTAACTTTTTCTTTGCAGTAGAAATACGGGTTATGAACTTCCTGGAATTTCTCTGCCATACTACAGATCACAGTTTTTCTGTTTGGTCTCTCTCCCCTTTTGACYTCCTGCACTTTGTCCTCACTCTAGTGATGAAGGCTGCCATCAGCCTCTGCACATGAAAAAGATGATAAGAAGCAATGAACCCCCTGAAGGTATTACATTTACCCTTCCAAAGTGAGGATTTGCTGGCATTCCTGCCTTGTCTTTGGTTCACCTCTGTCCTACATTTAATGGAATCCTCTTCAACTGATTGATTGCCTTTAAAACTTGTATTTTCTCCTCAGAAKGTCAAGTCACAAATTGTGACCTCCTAAGGGCAAACTTTCTCCAAACACTTAAAGATGCCTAGACACATAGATGTGTATATATATTCTTGTGCTTTCCAGACTAGTGGCAGACCAACCAAATCCCCAGAGTACATCAAATYAAAACATAAATGTAGAAGGCAGCCCATAGCTGCATCAACACGGAACAGAATCCTTCTGTTTTATTTTGTGTCATCTTCTAAGGTTTCCATAGTGAATTGYCACCTTCATTGTCCCAAATTCTTCTCAAATTGTTCAAAATGAAAGGTACATTTCAACATTTGATGAACTACAGTGCTCTATTTAAAATCTCTAGGTCTCAGAGATTAAGGCATAATTTCTTCATGACTCATATCATTCTAAGTAAGTAAGAATACTTTTGACACACTATGATAAAACACAGAAAAGAAATACATTCTCAAAAAATATATATGACTGAGTCTGAGTACAATCACATTAAGAACAAAAATGAACAGAATATATTAATATGCTTGCCCTGAAGGAAATCCTTATTGCTAGTTATTTTTCAAGAGGATTTTCTRTTATGTATTTGATAAGAAGAAGGTAAGACTATAGGATCTTTTCCAAGAATTTCCTCTCTGTACACTCAAGAACCACACAGAAAATAGGCAAGCCTATACTTTAATACTTTGCTAAATCTGTATCAAAATCAGAGCCTCTCTCATAAGTGCAATCCACCTCCCTTTGCCCTGAGGAGACAAAAATTAAACAAAACACTTTGCATTTAGATTTTTGTTTGCTTTGACTCTTCGGTACTAATAATTCTTTATGATTCTCTTCCATTTGTCCTTTATGAGTTTGAGTTGATATAAACATTGTTCCCACAATCCCAGAGTTCCTTGTAAGTTAAAGATGGATCAGCACTATTTTGAGTACCCTATTATATTGATTCTTTTTCATGTTAGTAAGACRAAATGCTTATAGATCAGGAATTTTTTTAAAACTTTAATTTCTGATCATAATTCTATATAAGAATAAAGAAACAAATACAACCGAATTAATGCTACACAGGCTRGATTCTTTTAAGTTCTAATTTTGCAGAACTGAAAATAATTATGGGTGACTATCTAGAATCTGAAGCTGATTGGAGTAATGGTACCCTTTTAAAGAATATTTTCCTTGTAGAAGTCAAAAATCTGCATTCTKAGGCATGAAAATAAGAGTGGTAAAACACCCCCCTGCACATTCAGTCCCACAAAATCAGGAGAATTTGGAGGCAAAGTGAAAACAGCAATTGTAAAAAGTAACCAGCATGATTGAGAAGAACAGTGGAACAGTTATAAAAGAATCAGAAAAATACAGAGGGGCAAATTATGAGGCCATTTAACTGTTTTTATTTTTGCTGTTACTTGTTAACTTTGTTGTTGATAGTTGATAATGTTGTTTGACACACTATGATAAAACACAAAAGAAATAMATTCTCAAAAAATAAGTTGATAATGAAGTTTGAAAAAATCCTAATACTGCTGTAGTTTCATTTCTTGAGTTGAACAATACAGTCAAAAAGGGGCAGAAATTTCAATAAATTTTGATTTTGAAAAACCAGATGACACAGTCATAATGAAAGATGATTCAATGCTTTCTATTTAAACAATATTTCAGAAAGTTCAACAGCAGAGGTTATATTTCAACATAGAAAAAATCAGGACGCAAAGATGATTTCTATCTACAATGATTTAAAGATCTTTATGATTTWAAAAAATCTGCAATTAATTAAAATGTATTTTTAATAACTTTGGAAACAACGAGTAACACAGAATATATTTTTTCCTGGTGGATATCAAACCATGAAGTCCTTTGCTGAAGCTCAGATAGGATAGGCACAAGAAAACCTGAAATAAGGGAAAATATTCAATCTGGTGAAGAGATTCAGAATATCGGTCATCTCAGACAATTAAAACTCATTCACCTGGTGTTTAAGGCTGAAGATCTAAGTTTGGATGGTAGGCTGAATTTGGTAGGAGATAGCTTCTGTTTTCTTTGGATACAAAAATATCACTTACAGGACATCAGTGATAGAAATAAGGTTCATCTTTTCAACAGTGAAGCAATATAATATTTGTCACAGCTTAATAATGTTTAGTGTGTTACCAGTTGTTATGATCCACTGGAATACTGTTAGGATCCCACTCCTGGAATAGTACTGGGGTCCAATTATTAAGAGATGCCTCTGCCTGAATTAAGGTGCAAACAAGTACGTAGGCCAAAGTCAATAGTATGAATTTTATTTAGCAGGAAGTGGAGAGAGAGAGATTATAGTCACCAGCATGTGGGTTCCAGCAGCGTCCTGATGGCTCTTCTTCTTCTGGTCTTCTTGGTGGTGGGAGTCCCTAGAGTGTTCTCCTGGAGGTACCACTTTAATACAGTCCACGTCCCAGGTATCCAGAGCCCTATATGCCTTTCTCACAACTTGGGATGGCATGTGTGTAAGCAGTTCCTTCCTTTCCTACAGTTTGCCATGGTGAGAATTTTTGTCCAGATAGGTTACCCAGATCTGCTTCACCAGGCCTGGCATCTTCCTCTCAGTGTGTCTGAGCTTTTCCCACAGTCTGCACAGTGGAATCTTATCCAGTGGAATCTTTGCTAATTCCAAACCTTTCACCTCCATGTAGGCCTGAAATTAACGTTTTTTGTTTGCCATCTGAGACTTCTGGGGTAGCTTATCTTGCCGGAACTTCCTCCTTTGTCAGTGTTTGAGACAATTCATTGCATTCTTGAAGTCTAACAGAGACAGCGGTCACTAGCAGCTTGCCAATGTGTTTCAGTTTCCATGAAGATTTCTTGTGTTCAAAGACATGAGAAAATCACTAATTTTTTTTGTTTTGTTTTCTACCCATGTCTACTTTTTCTTCTTATACCACCCTTCCAATGGCTTCTTATCTGTTTTTACTCTACAGAAACAGCACAAGGTCTTTTTGTGCAGCAGTCTCAATCATAAGCATCTCTATAGCTTTCATGTCTTAAACACAACCAGGAATGACAATGCACTTCAGAGGAAGTTTGAAAAATAGAAAGGAAAGTGATAGGTTTGCAATATCTGGTTTTAATTCAGCATTTTAGTCTGTTTTAATTTAATCAACTTCACCTGCTTGCTTTGCTTAGATTTAGTACCTTTGTTTCTCARATATCCTAGAAGTGTGACTTATCTCAAATTTTGAATCACAGCAACAGTGAAACTCATGATTTTGCAAACATCCTTAAAAAAGAAAATGAAGATAATCTCTTGAAACCTTCACTGAATTCTCAGGCAGTAGTTGCTGAAATATTAGTACCTGTATTTTCCCTGTATGATTTGATAGGCTTTTTATAAGAAAACATAGGCTTTATTCAGTACAGATTACTGTGATTACTACCTAAGACACCACAGAAAAATTAATATAACCTCTTAGTGGAAGTTGCTGGTCATAATGGCCAAATAAAGGGAGTATAAACAACTCTTACATTTTTGCCAGTTAACTGCCTGCTACAATAATTTAAGACACACAATGAATATATTGTGGCAAGAGCACCATTTGTTGTGAAACACTGTGGAGAGAAGGACTTACTAAAGGCGATAAACTCATGTCAGGGCTTTTAAGATTTAGTACAGATATTTAATTACCTTGTCCTCATGAAGACTTTTAATCAAATCTCTGTTACTCTCTTCTTCTAATGGGAGGAAAATCTCAGACTTTTTAGGTTTGTACCAATCATTTGGTTTTCCCCAGAATTGTTCATGGTAGCTTAAATAGGTGATTAACTTCTTTGAATCCCCATGATTTATTTTCAGATTGGATTGAGTTTCTTTTTAGCTTGTAGGCTAACTGTAGAAAAAAAAAAGGCAGCTTGGATTAGCTTTGATTATTTTTTTATCTCTTTTAACAGCTAGTTCTACTTTTCTTACATCATATATCATATTAAAAAACCTCCAACTATTGTAGATTAAAATCTAAAACCACATGCCAAAAAAAAATTAAGAAGTTTCTGTCTTCTTCTGTATAATTCATTGTCCTGCAATATTGTAGATCTTATTGTGGAACTAATTTTGCTCTTGTCAAAGCTTAGGGAAAAATTGGATTTGGGAAAGTGTTTTAAATAATTTCACATAAGTCATTCCTATATCTATTTTCTCCAAACAGCCAAGAGATTATAAAAGCTAGGACTTTTTTTCCTTTTTCAAGGTCTCTCTGAAAACTGTTTATAGGTGAAGGTATAAAAGTATATTATTAACATGGCATTTATTTTACAGTGAATATGCTGTATCATTAACACATTATCAAAAACATCTGTCTATAAGTTTTAAAACAGTTAAAAATAGTAAAGTTCAAAGTCTACGGATTTCTTGGCATTTTATTTCATTTTCCTGATCCCTTTAGAGTTCAGAATGGAAATATTTGCATTTAAAAATATAAAATTATTTTTGAGACACTGATGTCTTATTTTCTCACACTTTCAATTACTTTTTTTTTCTTAGAAAATATGTATTTGCCAATTAAAACAATTTGAAATTCATCTTTAAATATCTTTTTTTTTAGATTTTTTACCCATCCCTGCCAATATGAATGGTCAGTTTGAAATAAAAAGCTCAATTTACACAGATGGAAAAAATAAAGTGTATTATAGTTATAGCAAGCCACCTGTGGGAGTTTTTCTGAGCAGTCATAGCTCAGTCCTTTGTCTCTACTTTTTTTCACCCTGTACCCTGACATTATACCTGTGTTTGTAGATTGGTGTTGGCTTTTACTTTGTTCTTATGACTGTTCTGTGCAACAATCTGGACCCATTTTTGTAGTACATATTAAGTAATGTAGCTCCACCCGTTTCACTGCCAGTTAAATGACACATTAGTGTTTTCTTCCATCTGTCCAGTTGTTCATGCTCTTCTTTGCTTCCTTATTTACACTCTGAATGTACTGGAAAAATCAAGAAGGTGACATCTTCAAAAAGTCAAAAAAATTTATATGCATATATACAAAAAATACTAACAGTAATTCTTTTATTACATCATAACCATCCAGGTTCATGATTTATTTAGTTATCAAAGGACTTCATCAATTCTCTCATTCAGAAAATGTGTACATGTTGAAGTTCAGTCTATCTCCATTTATTTTCTGTGGTCTGATCTCCATGAATAACTGAGAATCATAGAGTCATTTATGTAGGAAAAGAAGTTTGAGATTATCAAGTCTCATCATTAATCCAGCACTGCCGAGTCCACAACTAAACTATGTCCCTAGTAACCACATCTACATGTCTTTTTAATACTTTCAATAATGGTGACTCAACCACTTCCCTGGGCATCCTGTTCTGATACTTGACAATCATTTCTGTGTGGAATTTTTTCCTACTATTCAATCTAAACCTTCCCTTGAGCAACTCAGCATCATTTCCTCTTGTCCTCTAGCTTGTTACCTGGAAGAAGAGACAAACATCCACCTTTTGAGAGCCTCCTTTCAGGTAGTTGTAAAAAGCAATAATAATAATACCCTTCTTTCCTCCAGGCTAAACAACCCCATCTCCTTCAGCTGCTTCTCATAGGACTTGTGCTCCAGACTCTTCCCCATCTCCGTTGCCCTTCTCTGGACCAGCTCCAGCACCTTAACATCTTTCTTTCAGTGAGGGCTCAAAACTGAACACAGGATTCAAGGTGTGGCCTCACCCTATTAACAAAAGCTAGTAAATGTAAAGCAGACATTCTGTAGTTTGGGCTAGATAATTTAGAGAAACAGGTTAAAACTGAAGACTGTTTCTAAATTTGATACACATATGCAAAGTTTGGAGTTGCTCTCAACTAATTTAGGAATACTGAGATAGTTGAGGCATGAATAATTTCTATGACACTTTGACTTTTTCTAGTGTTCTTTTCAGATCAGTTCTCAAGCCTCTAAGAAAAAGTTTGTTCTAAATATGGATGTGCAAGACATCAATGAATCATGAATACACTGTAGCTAAATAGAATCCAGGAAGACATGATGACAAAAAAAGAATTGTGGAAAATTTCCCTGAGATTTCAAAAATCATTTTAAACTGTGTAAGAATTGATTTCTGGTTTGGAGCCTTTGTCCTTGAACTCATTAACTTGGGAGAAAGTGAACCATAGGTCTTGGGAGTGATTTTATAAAATTGTAGTGGATATGAACAAAAAACCCACAATCTTTTCAAAAAGATGTGTCAAGCTCTCTGTATTCTAAGTCAGTTTGGTGACAGTCATGAGCACACTATAGTGTTCTGTTAGATTACGAAATACTAGAAGTAGAGGGATACCTTGATATAATAAATCCTTCTGAGCAATGTATCTTAATTCCTATTAGCAGTGCACAGAACTATTTCTTTTTATGTAGTTTTTGAGATAAAGCAAGTATTTTTTTGTTATTACTTTAATTGTCCTGTATATCACATTTTATATCTAAGTGACTGAGTGATTGGTTTCTCTGTTCAGAGTGACATTACATTACCTTAGCTGTTTCTTAGAAAACTACTTTTCCTTTTTGGCTTAGATTAGAGCAATTTTTAGTTCTTTCTGTATAATTTCTGACTCATAGAATATCTTGTGACAAAGGCTGCAATAACAGGTCTTATCTTTACTGCCATACAAACTAATTATAAATACATCATGGAAATGAGGGCTACTGTTCGTAAACCTGAAGTACGGTGATGGGAAAAGAAAAATGCAGGAGGAAACTGGCAATGGTTTTGCCCAAATGTTTGATATTTCCTTTTTATAAGAGCAATGACAGTCTGGGGTATGTATTTCCAATAGGAAAAGTAGTACTGGGAAGCCTGGATAGCCTTAAAATTTGAGCTTGGATAGAGGTCAACTAGTTCCCCAAAGTGATTTTATAAATTAGTCTTGCTGGAGCAGATTTCAAAGACTCAGGTGCCCTGGAATACTAAAACTTCATTTTCCAAACAAGCTATTTAGCTAATTACTCTTTTTTTAGCAGAGATTTTTTTATTAGAGTGGCAGTAATACGGGGTGTGAACAACACCACGGAAACGCAAATACTGTTTAAACATTTGAGAGATAGAAAATGAGATGATGCAATGAAGTTATTTGTAATCTCAGTTTTGCAGCTTACTTTATCTAAATTCTGTTAATAATGCTGTTCTCAGTGATCCTGAATGTCATCACTATTACTTTGATAACTATGATTGGCAGTTCTAACAAAAAGGCTGAGAGATGCATGCTCAATGAGACTGAACTTTTTCCATCCCTGGAGGTAATCCCCTTCAGGTCAGGACTGAGACAGATGAATGGGTGAGTCTAAGGGAGTTTGCATTATTGCTTCTCATATAATATTCATTCTCTGGATTTACTAGTACAGAAATTATTCTCCCAGGCTTTCAATCTGGCAAACCTCATTAGTACTGAAGTTTTTCTAGTATTTATAGGAAAAAATAAACCTTTGTTTTCATTTACTCTCTCGGTAACGTAAGACAGAGCAATGTAAATACTACAGACAAGAATGTCCTCCCAAAAGGTAATGTTTTCATGATGATTGCAGCTAGAACTAATAAGAAACTCCTAAAATCCTCCTGTTCCCTCCTGGTCAGTCCTGCAGCTACATCCTGGCAGAACTCTTACACATACAAACAATTTAATCTCTCTTTTTAATTATTAGAGCCCATACAGTGACCTGTGATAGTATTTATCTGCCCAGTCCTGCCCTTTGATTCTTAAAGTTGCCACCTTCTTGCTCTTGAGGATCTCACTGACACATTCCTCTCCCACAATCTTTACAATCTAGTTTCACAGATTTTGTAAAGCATCCCTGTATCATTGCATGCTTTACTCAATTTACAGTGTCCTCAGCACAAACTTACTCCATGCAAATGTATTGAAACTGTTCATTGTAAATTTACCTGGTTGAGGAGAACAGTTTCACCAAAAACATTTTGGAAAAGCAATTAAATACATTAATTCCAATTCAGTTCTGTCTTTAACATTTATGGTTTTAATCCCTGAAATATCTATAGTAGACAGAATGAGAGCAGAGATAAAAATCACATCTCATTTCATACTTTCTCCATATTAATTTTATTGACCTAGAACTGCTTAAGAAGGGGTGAGGACACACATCTGTCAAAAGCTTAAGAAGTTTGAGGTGCCTGGTTGCAGCCACAATTGGAAAAATAGGAGAAAAAATATTTCACTGGTCTCTGAGGCTTCTGCAATGGAATGAAATGGGTTGACTGGTTTGGTCCCAAGTAATCCTTGGGATAAACCACTTGTATTCTTAGTACTGAGAGCACTGTGGGAGGCAAAGAGCTTCAGTGGATTCACCTGTGTGACCTGGCAGACAATTTTCGATAGAAAATCAGAGCAAATATCCTCAAGTATCCTCAAGGTAAACTGAAAAAGTGACAGGTACCTGGTTTCAGCTTACTGGCTTCACCTCTTCGGGTATCCGGCTGTAGCTGAGACCAGAATTCCCTGTTTAAAACCAGACAAGAAAGGAATGAGACACAGAATTTTTGTATCCATACTGAATTGCAGGGAGAAATGTCCTTGTTGATCTGAGGTGGTACCTGGATAAATCTGTAGTATGTAGTGTCTGACTGGGGTTTTTTTTCCGTCTCACCTGCTGACAAATCCTTTCTCCTTCCATCACAAAGTAGTACAAGTATATTAGAAAGGAAAAAGATTCATCTTGTCTGCTATCTTTCTGTGAGTCATCTTTATGTATATTTTACTTTCTGATGAAACTGCAGAATGCGTAACAGTCCAGTGACAGTGAACAAAATCATTCAGTGCTACTATGTGCCATACTTATTCATATGCAAGAGTATTTTATGCATAAGCAACACCACACAAATTGCCTTTCCTAAGAAGTATGGCACCATTCATTGCATTTAAGCTTCAGCATAGGAATAACCACACATTGGCAAAATGGAATAAACTATTTGTGTAAGATTGGTTGCCTCAGGATGTCTCATGGGCTCTTTGAATGTAATTGTCTTTCTTTTTTTCTTTCTTTCTTTTTCTTTCTTTCTTTCTTTCTTTCTTTCTTTCTTTCTTTCTTTCTTTCTTTCTTTCTTTCTTTCTTTCTTTCTTTCNTTTCTTTCTTTCCCTTCCTTCCTTCCTTCCTTCCTTCCTTCCTTCCTTCCTTCCTTCCTTCCTTCCTTCCTTCCTTCCTTCCTTCCTTCCTTCCTCCTTCTCTTTTTGCTTATGAGCTGTGAAAACAAAGCCACCTGTGTCTTAATGCTGACTGTGCCAGATGCTTCTTAGTTTTTCATCTGATCCCATGATCCCAGTGGGGAGAGGAAAAAGTAAAACACTCCTGTAAGATATCAGTAGCCTCACTGGAGCTTTCCACTGTATTTAGCCTTTCAATTATCCTATTATGGATTCATTGAACTTTGCTGGTTTTATCTGAAAATTACAAGGATTTACACTGTCATTATTTTTTGTATAATGTCCTAGATAGTCTGGGATTTCATTATACCAAACATATTTGAGAAGAGACAGTACAGTTCAAACTACGGTCTGGGGCTCAAAGAAACAGTGGAGATTGTTAGAATGTTAGATTTTGAGAAAATTAAGGCCAAACCTAAAAAGAGTAAAGCATGGTGGAAATCAGCTGAAGAATGTAGATCTCAGTGTCAGATTACAGACACGCATACTTGCATTCTGTGCTGTATCTGGATTTCCAGTTGTGCCAGTTAAATAAAATGGTTTAAAGACTCAAGAATGGACTAGAATTGTCTGCCACCTCTCACTGCAGGAACTTCCATTAACGTGTACAATTGTGGTTCATGTTCACTCATAAACGTTTCCTTTAAACATATCACTAAATCACCTACTAAAATTCAGTGAGTTGGTGAAGCAGAGGAAGATAACCCTTAAAGAACAAATATGGGAAATGACGTTTTGAAGCTCCATAGACAACTGAATGTCTCAATGGACAACAAAACTAGACAAGACCTGGGCACTGCTTCCTTTATCCATTCTGTTCTCAGCTTATCTCAGTTCTGGCCATCCCCCTGCCCTCCTTTTCCCTCCCCTGCCTTCTCCATTTCCCTTTATTTTTTTCATTTCTTGACAGGGCATTTAAATATTTTTTGTATTTTCCAATGTTTCTTGACTCTTCTTGAACCTACTCATCTTTGATGACATAGAACAATTTAAACCTTTTGCTTTTTGAGTCAATATTGCATAATTTTTTTGCATACTGCATGACATTTTCCCTGCATGTCTACATGCCAGCTCCCCATATGTGACAGGAGATGCTCACATATTAAAAATCTCATGTGCCCTGCTGACAAGCTTTTTGTGCTGTATCTGTTACTGCTGAGCTTACTGCTTTGTCTTTGCAGGCCGTTATTCTCTTTGATTCCTGTTGCTAAGAAGTGGCTGTAGTAACCAAGCTGTTTATGTACTTGTGCTTTAAAAGGGAATCAGAACTGTTAAAGGTCTTTATTGCTTAAATCTTTCTGTGTAATATCATTCAAGTCCCCTCATAATAGTGAGGATTATGGGATCTAATCATAACTGTATGGCCATAAATCTCAGCCTTGATATATCTTGTAACTGAGCTGCATAATGTCTAAGAAGCATTCAGCTCCTGCTGTGCTCAACATCTGAGCCACAAGAGAAGTCTTCCCATAACTCATATTGTTATTGTTATCATTATTGATATTAAAACTTAATTCTTTTAATGATCAGGTAATGATTCTTTTTCATTACATTGCTGCTCAATATACAGTTTCTGTCATCATGGAGTTAATGTTTTTTAATCAAGTAAGGGTTTCTTTCTCATCTGCTGATTTTGGTATAATTGAGTAGTATATTTGTCTTTGGATGTTTTACTGCAAAAATGTGGCAGGTAGTCAAGCGTGCCATTTAGGAACATTAAATAATTCACTCCTCTGAAATTTTATCTAACAGCAGTCATTTTGAAACCCATTAGAATGGGCTTCATCAATAAATAAATAGCACATCAGCCAGTTTCCTATTATGCCAAAGTAACAATGTTATATTTAAAAATGTTCAGAGATATCTGCTTTCTGAATTTCATACATCAGAGATCTTTATGCTTCTCCATAACCTAGACTGCATTTTAATTTATTACGTTTCTTAAAAACAGAGTACTTTTCCTATGCTTTGTCATTGCGGACTCTTCCTTGACTGTTAGAACTATATAGCTGCCATTTCTAAATAGTCTATGTTTTTCATTAAAATCATTATTGCTGAAAAAAAATCTAAGAATTATAGAGCCCCAGACAAAAGGATCAAAAGCATCTTTGAAAGGTTGCTTTTCAGTCCTTCTTCCGATCCAGTCCTCCTTCCTTTCCTTCAGGAAAAGGTTTTCATAAGTTTTCACTGACGCTCCCTTCAGTTATGAATTTTACCCTGAATCTTTACTGAAGCAAAACTGGACTTTTCAGCAGTCTGTCCTCCTCCTCCTCATTCCCCCCCCACACACACTATTTGAACCAGAGTTTCAGAGGCTGTAAAACAGCTATACTTATTCTGAGCAGGACCACAGGCTGGATGTCTCGAGTCTAAGCCTCCAGGATATGCTGTGGTCAACATCCTTCTTGGAAAGGGAATGACAGAGTCAGATACAGCAGTTCCCCACCCACCTATCATTCATTTTCTCTCTTCTTTGCCTATCAAGACAGTATCAGTTATAAGAAACTCAGTGGGAACTGGCTAGCATATCTCTTTTTTGCACTGGAAGATGATTTCATCTGGGTTGAGGAAGGGTGGCAGCTCTCCTGTACAAGAAACAAATAAGAGAATAAGGCACATGTGACCCCTAGTCCTGTGCTGAACATGTATTGTCAGAAATTTAATTATCATCAGAGGAGGAGAAAACTGAATTAAGCTTGTCTACTTAAAACTTGTCTTGTGCATTGTGCTTCCCCTGGAGATGTCCAAGTCTAGGGTATTATTTTACAAGTATTTGCAGTACCAAGCTGCAAATCAATGGTAAGTAGAAACCTCTACTGAAAGTACAGTGAGAATTTGTTAAGTAAAAGGCAGATAAGAGAAGTAAACTTTGGTCAAAATTTCCACTTTTCTRCCCTATCAAAAGGATATATTACCCTGGTCCTTGTGAAGATTAGGGTACTTTACTTCTGTCCTTAAAAATAGTGGCTCATGAAAAATACAACATTCCTTTAAAAGCAAGTATAAGCTTTTGGCACCCATGACACAGAATCTTGTATTCCCGGTGTAATACCTAGAGAACTGAAATGTGCTGAAAGTCCGTACTTTCCCAAATATGCAGGTAGGTTTCCAGAATCTGGTGGTGGATTTCTGGGACTTGTACATTTTTGTAGAAGATTGAAGAACAGTTTTTTAAGTTTGTAACAGCGTCTTTGAAGTAAAGCAATACTCTGCACATTCCGAATTGACAAGAACAAACTGGCTTGTCAGAGCTTTTATTAGCCTTTCTCCTTGACAGCACATCTCACTGACTGTTAGGCAACCTCCAAAATAATTTTGTGCATGATCTGAGATGTGATAAACTATCTCTCCCTTCTCCGCTCAGAAGAGTGGTATTAAATCAGATGGAATCTGAAAGGCAGGATATTCTTTAGCGGTACTAACACTCGGTTTGTCAAACAGTGCACATCATGCAGAATGAACAGGAGCATAACAAAAGGGAGTAAAAAGCATATGCAAGGGAGAGAAGATTTGTTGATCACTCAGTAAAATCTCGTGCAGCTGCTGGGGATTTGTTTCTGTGGAGCCACTGAAAAGGGTATGAACTCTGAAGAAAATGTCAATTACACATTGAAGGATGTTTTAAAATAACAAAATGTAGACAGCATTCAGGCTTTTTACTGGGGACAGGCTGATATACATTGGCTATCCATAGATATATATTGTAACTTAATGACCAGTCATCTCTACTGCTGTAAACCAAATGTTCTTTTCAAGCTGATTGCCTTCTTTGGGGGAGAGTGGGGGAAGGAATATAAGGAAATCGATTTATCTCTTGTCTTCTATTTTTTGGATGATGGTAACATTTCTTCCTGAGACTTTGCAATTTTACTCTCCACTTGTAGAAATTGGTAATAAGGCATAAGAAGATTTGCAAATGAGCTGCAAGCTACCACAATGTGCCGGATATTTTGAAATTGGTCATGCTTTACTCCTACACTGAGGTCTGTGATTAGTGCTGCTTTTGCCATGTTTCTGCCATCCTTGCTGTGTTGGTAAATACCATTAGATATACGTGGAATATACCAATCAGTGCCACTCTGCTARTGTGGTTTATACCAGCTTTCACAGTGATATACATTAAACCAACAATCTGCCTCACTTGTAAGCTTATCTCTTTACACATAAGCATGTTTTCCAGAATTAGCGTGCRTGAACTTCTCACATCTGCAGTAGCCGGGTTTCATATCATCAAAATTTCATATTCCAGAGAGCACATTGCACAAATAGTCTTTGAGAAACTAGGTCTCATTCTATGTGATGAATTGGGGCAGTAAATCCAGTGTTGCCATTTTGAACTACTGGAAGGACCAGAAACACACAGCTGATGGTCAAAAGTATTTGCTTCAGTGAATCTGATCCAGCACTTCAGTAGCTRATAAGCTAAGATGTGATATGTCACGGGTTGCTTTTTTTCTCTCTTATTTAAACAACATTCAGTCGTGGGATTATAGTACCCATACTTCTGTTAGGAAAGCAGAGTTTCTTCCTTAATTATTACTGACAATGTGATACGTCGTGCCATTGTTTTTTGCAAGAACTTCAAAAAAGAGTTTTTGTTAAAATAGTTAGCTTCATATGGCTGAGAAAAACTTCACAGCTGCAATTTAAAAAAAACAAATGGAATTTTAAGGACATGGATTTTTTTCAAAGGGTAAAAAGTTTTTTAATTTAACATTTTATTTTCCAAATAAAAGTCCTAGGGATGTCAGGTGTAAATGAACCTAATCTAACCTATTAAAATATGGTGGTTACAGCTCAAACTGTTTCTCATTATGACTTTATTTTTTATCATATTATGAAAAAGATCACAGAAATATTGTAATTGCAAGAGTGATTGAAAATGCCAAGAAAATCAAAACATGATTCTCTTTATGGCCTGTTCTTGCTAAATTACTTTCCGTGTTTCTGTATAAAAACAGTCAAAAGAAAATTAACCTTAGTTTACTGATTCTCGTGGTTAAGCAATTAATTAGAAATATCCATAAAATTTTAGAGCCCTAAGTAAATMTTTTTAATACAAACCCATTTTTTTCCTAGTCTTTGTAACTGTAATGTATACTGGGTTGATGTGGAAATGTATGTGATTTCCTAAATACTTCTGTTGCCTCTCTTTCTKTCCTGATGTGTTCAACAACAGGAAATGCCAAAACTTCTTTTAAGATTTATCTCATTTAATATCGTTTATATATGAAGAAGATCGGTGTATAAACRTTCACTATGAAGATATTCCCTGTAAGGTCCATGATATTAACCTTTTCTTTGAGCTGTGGAGGCAAACCAGCAAAATACAGGTTAGGAGAAAATTTTGTGGAAAAACAAAGTCTTCAAATATCAAAAACTCTAATATTCATGTGTAATAGTAAAATACTCCTGTACGGGAGGTTTTAGACAGCCTGATCCTACAAGTCTGGCCAAAACAAATTGCCAGCATACTCATCTTATGCTCAAATATGCAAGACTCTGAATGCATCCAAAATGGACGTTTCCTCTGTCTGAGCAGTGGCTCATGGAAAAGGCAGCAGAACTGGTGGTAAGGGCAGAGTTAGGGACCCTGAAAAGACAAGCTGGTAACATAAATGGGGTTCCAGACTGATTGAGTGCTACTCAGTGGGTACATCTTTCCTTTCTTCTGTAGACTTGGCCATCCAAAATCATCACTTCAATCCATTTTTGCTACGATTTCCTGCATACAGCTAGTCACAGCTTCTAGCCGTATGCTAACAGTGAATACACAATTGACAGCTTACAGTAATAAGCAAACTTAAACAGCTTGAAAGACCATGTGTAGAAAAATGTACCTCTACAGTATATGCATCCACAGAGGGCACTTCATAAAGCCAAATCACAAGGAAGCAAATTGTTTTTAACAAGGCGTTTTGCAAGCATGTGCATAGTCATTGACTTGCAGTATATATTTAACAGATACAAAAGAAGTGTGTCTTAATTAAACTCCTTTTCATGACCTCATTTGCATTTTAGTGTCTGTTTTCCTACTTATGAAATAAAACAATGGATGTTTAATGTATTGCAGTGCTACAGATGTACCCTTGTAGCTCTCTTATATTCCTGTAGTTAAAATTCCATTACCAGTTCTAATGTAATCCTCTAATTTATACAAATGTTTACAGAAAAAAGTGTTGCAGTCTAGTGTGCTGTCGATTAAAGTAAACACAAACCCAGTGAAAGATGGAATTGAATTCACCAGTTAGAAGCAGATTATTCCTGCCTCTAGGTTTTTTCACGTAGTTTGCATAAAAAAMCAAATATAGTAGTAGAGCTCCACTGTTAATATTGTTTGCCCAACAGTTTGAGCATTCTTATGAGGGTGAAAAACAGTTGTCATACTCTACTGTGTGATCCTGCTTATGTATGAGAAGTATAAATGCCTTTTTTTTCCACGCATGCCAGAAGAATGAGAAGGCAGTAGGCAGTTACTGACTCTGATCAACTGTTAACAATGCCATCTCTGTCTGCTGCCTCTCTTCTTGTTTACAACTATTTCTTCATGTTTTCTAGTGCCTTTCTCTATCACACACAGATTTTATCCCGTATAGAAATCACTATTATGGTGTTTGCATTTGAGGAAACCCGTAGTACAGTACTACCCTGTTGTGCTTATAAACAGTTTTTATTGCTTTGAGTTAATTATCTAAAAAGTAGTCAAAATACTTCATGACTTTAAAGAGCAGTGTGGTTCGTTTTCAGACCAAAGCTAATTATATTTTTCATGCATACACTACATATATCACATATGTATTTCATATAATGCAATTAATGCATATTATATAAAATACAATAATATGAATAATTATTGAAAAGATATAGTAGTATTTCACGTGTTATTTTGTGATATTCATAATGTGGTATTAATAAACTAATATCTAATACATTATTATATATGTGTTTTAATAGATCATATATAAATATATTATAAACCCTAAATTCCAAAGGTGCTATTCATAAGAGCTTCACACAAGCATATGAATTTTTTTGTCAGATACTTAATATTGTGGAACAACAACAACAACAAAAATATATATAAATAGTGGTCTCTGCTTATAATATTAAAGATTTGAACAGTAATTTAGTTCAAAATCTAATATGCTTGACTGTGACTCTTAAAAAACCTTTACAGTGTTTCAGAGGAATAGAAAAAATGTGAGCTTTAACCAAAAGATAATTAACTATTAAGAACTTAAATGAGGCAGCTATGTTTTCTCTTTCTACATTTTCCCATATTTCTTCCTCTTTCTCTAGGTTTATTATATTTTTTATGTTCCTCTGTTACATATAATTTATACAAGAAACAGTATGTTGTGATTTCAGAGTGTTCAGCTGCCAGAGAGTGATGTGTCCTACGCTCTTTCACTCTTCATTTTTTCATCCATTTTTCCATATCAGTGACTCATATGTGTTTCCAATGCCTTTCTTCTAAGACAGAAACAAACAAGCGTCTGTTTCCAGGGAAATGTAGTTCTCCTTTTTYGTTCACCCATTTCTTAAGGACAAGGAATCAGACATTTAAACCTTGTCATGGGTGGCCYTTTTCTAGGCTTTTTTATATTTCAGAGTGAGGCATATGTTTTCAGCAGATATTCTCAGCAGCTTCCTCATTTATGTTAGTCTGTTCCYATGAAACCAGAGGCTTGAAATTCCTCTGCTATGGAAATAAATGTGGTTGGGTTTGTTATGTTTTTTTTTAAAAAAGAAATCATAATACATATTATTTCTTTTTAAGTAAATATTTGTTTCTCAAATGTTGCCCAAATGGCTAGATTCAGTAGACTCTTAACTTGTAGAGAAGTAAAAAAAGGAAGAAAAGCATCTAAAGCATCTTGTTTGGAAAGGTTTCAAATATGAGATTACACATTTCAAAAAAAGAGAAGCTACAATTTCACAGGTGCAGAAAGCAAAAGGCAGTGAGAAGAGTTCTGCCAGGAGGCGAAGAAAAGAGGTTCAAGGAAAGAGTGCCAATCCATATATGGAAATAACTTGTTGTGGTTCTTTTGTTAAGATTGTATTGAAATGGATTAATTTGGGTCTATTTTTCAATTTAATTATTAGCCCTGTTTGTGCTATGGAATGACAACAAAGTTTGTGGGTTTTTTTATTGCAGTGTTATCCATGGCATCTCCAGGAGATTCATCTGAGCTGCCAATGCTCTTATTGATGTCTTTATTAGGGCTGCCAACACTGCTGATTTCTTTGAAGTCTTTCAGACTGATGGAACTCAGCACCTTTTATCTTTTGCTGTGTGCTGAGCATGGGCATGGGTCTTTCTGATGTGGTGGTTTAGCCCTGGCTAACAGCCAAAAGCCCACCCAGTCAGTTCCTCACTCCCCTCCTCAGAAGAACATGTGCAGGAAACAAGATGAAGACAGGGAGATCACTTAGCAATTTTCATGGGAAAAACAGGCTCAACTTGGGCTGAATTGGTTTAATCTCTTGACAATTAAAATAGAGTCAGATGGTGCAAAACACCTTTTTCCCCACCCTCCCTTTTTTCCCATGCTGGGCTTCATTTCTTCATTCCCAATTCCTCTACCTTTTTCACCCAAAACAGCACAAAGGGATGACTGAGGTTGGAAGGAACCTTTGGAGATGGTCCAGCTAAATATACCACAAACTTGTGGAAAAAGGCAGCTAATCACTGAATCAATATTTGGTGCCTGTGAATCATAAAAAGAGAGCACAATATAACATAAAAAGTTTTGGTGGGTTTGGTTTTGTTTTTTTTTTTTTGTGAGCTATTCTTGCTTGGTTGGGGGTTTTTTGGGAGTGGGGTTATATTTGGGGTGTGGTTTTGGGGGGAGGTTTGACAAGGAGGGGTGCTATTCTCAAAATTTTAACAGCTCTGTTCTTCTATTTGGCATTTTTGTTCTGCTTGTATTGTCCTAGCACCATGCTGACTTCAGCAACCACACAGTGCTTACAGTTCTTGAAAGTGATCTGCTTTGCTCTGTATGGTGCCACCTGGAACAAGAATGATTTTTTTAGAGTATCCAGCCAAGACTATGTCTTCTAAGCTGAATTATTAGAGGCTTAGCCACCAGTGCAGTAGAAAAAAAGGAGAAACTGAAAGCAGAAAGGTGGAGAGACAGTGAAATAGCATGTAACCAAATGATAAATAAGTAGTATAGCTAAATCTGAATAGCCATGTTTTGTAGATATATTGGAGAAAAGTGAAACTGGAATGCCAAAAGCTCTTGGCTTTCATAATGAAACATTCCTGGTGCAGCATCATCCTGATGCTCAGGAAGAAGTTGTTGATTGTTCTCAAGCCCTCTGGTTCTCAGGGACATAGCTTGCACAGTGCTGACCCTCCAGTCTTGAGCCATGCTGGGAGTCAGCTGTCAGTGGTTAGAAGAACGATTTCCTAACAATTTCTATGCATTGTGATACAACAAATCATCCCTGTACAATCCCTTTCACCATGAAAACATGAGTACTGTGAAGTGACAAAGCAAGCAGATATCTGATCCTTCCACTTTCCCTCATCCAAGTTAATTAATATGTCTGTAACTGGGGCCAACAGRCTACATGAGATGAGAGAAGAACAYGATTCAGATTAATGTTGCCATATTTTAGTAATAATAATTTTTTTTTCACCAACAAATCCATTTTGGATGGTTTCACTACAGATAGTTTCAGAATCCCTTGCTAACAATATATTTTGCTTATTTATTCTTTACTCATCCACTGAAGTGACATACCATTTTTGTTGTTACCTCCTCAAGAAACCTAGGCCTTCATCAATAGTGGTTTCATGTTGTGTTTGTACATTTTTTCTTGACATTGAATGCATAACTTTTGGCATGTTTCCAAATACTTTTATATGATTTTTTGATGATTCTAACTATAKATAAGCTGAACTTTTTTTATAATCCTAAGTGTTTTCAAGGACTTTTCAATTTTAGCTGAATTTTCCAAGTCATTAGTGTAATAATTCACCTGCATAACRTGCATTCAGGTGGATGAGCACAGATTAGTTATATTTAAGTCACTCATTTTAGAGGTTATCAAGTGTGGGGGAAATTTCCTTGAATAATTGTTTGTGACRAGGTTGATGAAATTGTGAATGAACATTACTCACAACTAATTGCTTAATAGTTGTACTTTATGCTTAATTGTAATATTCCTGCAGTATGCAATAAGAAGCACAGTCAACCATAATTTGAAGCACTTCTCCCAAAATACGTGGAAAGATACAATACCTGAATGTGTTCTCACATATGATAATGTCAAAGATATGTCTGGATTTTCATTCATTATAGTTTTCACAAATACAAGTAGCTAGAATTTTCCTGGCACAACCTCCAATTAACTCCTTGTGCAAGACTTGGGAGAAGGGAATAAACAGTTTAAATTCATTTTTTCTGTAACCTCGGATTTTACTCATCTTTGTCTCTGTCTAGTAACTTTTTGGGTTTTATTCTCAAAGGAGAACTCTTTTTCCCTTTTTGTTGTGGGTGTCATACAATTAAGATGGGAAACATTCCTCTGGAATGGAGTAAGTACGCTGTGTTAAGTTACTACAGTTTGTACATTTGAAAGAAAATTAAATTTTCAGCAAGTGTAATGAGGTTGCTGATTTGCATTACTAGAGGAGAAAACAATTATGACCAATGACCTCCCTAAGGCAACCTGCAAATGGAGAATCAATCAGTCAAGACCACTGGAAGAAGCAGGAAAATGTTGCTTCTCTTATTCTCAGGAGGATCTTGCATAGAACAAAAAGAGAGGAGAAGGAGACAAGTCTCCTCAGCAGCCCTCTTTCTTTTTTTTAACCAAGATGGCTCATTTGAAATTGATGAGTCAGTTTCTCTGTTCCTTACTTCTTTCCCACAAGTATCTCAAAAACAGAGATGAGGAACCACAGTGCTGCCTGCGCCATACTGCGGGTTTGAGGAGAAGGAGGATAAATGCGTAAAGACACAGAAGCAAAATCTTAGATGGGAGAGGAAGGGCATGGAATAGATTTGACATATGAAGGTAAAATTGTCTAGGGTAGAGCAAACACACTGATTTAAAACTGTGGCAATCGTGGCACACATAACTTTCCATTTTCTTTAAGCACTGAGAACAGAATAACTTTTCTCCTGTAATTAGCCTTATAGCTTTCCATTTTTAAAGAAAATAAGTGCAGTAAATAGGAGCATGGCTTTGAAACATGCCACAGATTGTTACCAGCGCCATCGTCATACTTAGAAAAACTAATGAGGAAATGAGACATTGATCGCTATATTTAGGTTTCTAAATTAAGTTGTCCTGAGTCTAAGCAAGTTGGTTTTGCCTCTCATTGTTTTCAGTAGAGTGAAATTGAGCTTTTCCTAAGCCTGATTTATCTTATTCTAAGCGTCTAAGATACATAGGATGAAATGTTCTGGAGAAAGCTTTTCTTTCAGGTGTCTTTAAAGAAAGCACTGGGAAATCTGACTTAGTCTAACTTTTAAATGTCTAAGTGTACTGTGATGTGATCCACGCCATCTTTTTCAAGATGTCTAGGCAGACATTAAGTTTTCTCTTCAGCTGACTATTTCATTATGTACATTAAATCATTACCATGGAAAAAAAATCTTAGTATTAAAAAGAAAAAAAAAAAAAGAGTTTGGAATAAAAGGTATGGAGATTTCTCTGTAAAATCTTAAAAGTCTTAAGTAAATAAAAAGTTAAAAAATTGTCCTTGTTTTTGTCCTTGTTTCTAATGTTATTTAGACATAGCTGGTGGGTGCCTACTTCCCTAAGTTTGTGCTTTTACTGAGGATGAGTTCTGATACTGTTATAAAATTAGTATTAGGTTTTAATTCTGAGTAAAAATAGCCTGTTAGAAGTTATTACACAACTCCAAATGGGATGAAAGTGGAGACTTTTTTTTTTTCCTCAATTAAATGCACTCTAAATTTTAGAAAGCTAAAAAAACCCCATCTTTTTCTATGAGTAGCATATTTCCGTTTTTCAGCTTCTTTTGTTGGGTTTTTTTTTCAATAGTATAGAACTGGAATTTGTAGCTTGTGTTTTAGATTTTTGTAACATTCATATTTTTAATTAAGTATGGGATTCATTGTCAAGATCACATGACAATGTGCCTTTCTTATGAGAAGTGATAAAGATTGATTTAGGTCTGTAGTTTTATATCATATGCTATCTTCACAAAATGCAAAGGTGATTAGACTTTAATGTTTCTTTTAGAATGCACAGGATAAGAAAATCTAAAAAGTACTGGCTTTTGTTCTAGGGAAAAAACTTGAGGATGTGTCACAGTACACTGTATGAAGTAATTCTCTTGCCCTACAAAAATACATGCAGGAATAATTCAGATTCATATCTCTGAAGCCCTACTAAATTGAACACAAAAATAATTGTTTCCCTCACATTGCAGGATTACAGATTTATTGAACTCTTAATAGTTTACAATCTTCTTGTTTTAGTCAACATGACAATTCTACTTGTTGATCTTGGCATGCAATATAGTTCTTCCAGGTAGATGTTAATGAAAGGTTTTTCTATCTTGCTTTTGCTACAAATTTTTTTTATATTCCCTATATGGTACCATTGCATTTATCTCTGAATGGTAGTGCAAAAATGTAATTTTTTTGACTCAGTTTGTGATTTGTAACTCTGTACTAGTTCATTGGAATTTTGTTTTTTCTTGTCATGAAAGTTGGTTGGCTATTGTAAGTATTCCTATTCTTACAAGGCAGAGTCAGAGGAATGAAATAGAAAAGCCACACACTAAAACAAAGCTAGATGAGATATAGCAAGAATAAAACTTGCTTTTGGAACGTAACAAAGTGAGGAAATAATATATTTGTTCTGTGCAGCATATTTTCTTTTTATTTCTGTAATGTTTCTTTCCCTTTCTTTTTTCCATTCTGCAYAGAAGGAAATGAAAATAAAAAATATGCAGATAACAAGATTGAATCCTCTAGCAAATCAGCAAGAAGATGTATTTCATTTGGAATTTTAAAGTCAAGTTGAAAAAGAAAGTAAAGACAAATTTTCTGTGGTGGTTTTGTTGGAAGCTTTATCAGAAGGACTTTGTATTTTAGATTAAAATTTGCTTCTGTTTTTTGAGCCTGTTCTAGTTTCAAGTTTCTTGCACAGCTGAAGTAATAGACTGAGGATACTCTAGACTGGATACACATAGAGGTATGGATACATGCTGCCTTGCCTTTTTTTTTTTCCAGTTGATATTCCTATCTCACTAACAATGTTTCCCTCTGAGTATRGCTGAATCTTTTTTGATGTTTGTATTGTCTGACTCCACTACTGAAAAGCCGAACCTCTGTGTTTGGAGTGCTTGAGTCAACATGGATATATCACAGGAAGTTTAAGAGCTGCTTCCACTGTGATTAATAAAATCAAAGCTTTTTGAAATGTGCTATTCCCTGTGCAAATTGTCAGACAGAAAATGGAGAGGAGGTGGCAGCACCATCTGCCATATTGCAAGCAGCATCAAATAGAGGTGACTAAAGAGAGTGAAAAGCAATTCATTTGCTCATCTTGTCTTACCTCCCCTCCTTCTGCTAAACAAAGTTGCTGGATCACACTGTGCAACTACAAGAATTAGTTGAAAGAACAGTCTTTTCTCACTTGTCTTATATTTCTGTACAAATTTTTGGTTATTGTATTCAGACTGGAATCTGACATGGTGAAAACAGTGGGAATGGGCTTCTTCCTTCCTATCTGTTCTCATTAAACTTCTGTTATTTCATATTACTTAAGATAGGCCAGTCTTCTTAAATTAATGGCAAATGACCACAATTAATACAGACCTCCTTGGAATTTTACATTCGTGAAGTACTAGGAGAAGTTTTGCTAATGCATTATAATACTGGAAGAAAGAATTCACTGATCTTGGAATTCATTACCATGAAGAAAAGTTTTCAAGGGTATCGGAATCTTCCCAGGAATAGCTTATGCAATTAAGTACAGCAGAAAATCAGGATCACATTTCAGGTGGTGCTGAGATGAGTACCTGTATGTCAGATGTGCATTTGTATTTGCACATTTTAAATACTGTTATATTTCCTTAGGAATGTAAGGCTATGCACTTCTTGAGTTTAAGGTGGATAGCAGGATTTATTTCAAGTAATCTTGATTAATAGTGGTGATCAGAACAAGAGGCATTTTTCGAAGGAACACTTTTGGCTGCTCTATTACAGATATTACCACCAAATCCTTGTCAGAAGCCTATCGACTAGAGAAATGATTSTGAGAGAGTGCACATAAGAAGCAAAATAAATGTTGATCTCAGATTTGGTTCAAGGCTTGAGATTCAAGGGAAGGTTTTTGTTGACATAAGAAATGAGAACATAGCTATTCATATGGTTTATGATAAGCAGTAGAATTTTAAGGCTGACTGATAGCCTTGATGTGAAGCTGGAGGTTTTAAATTTAAAATCTGTCAAGAGAAGGTTAAGGCTTATGCTTTATTAGGAGTGAGTACAAGAAGGTACTAGAAAGTATTATGTGCACAAATAGTGGGCCTGTGCTTGTCTGTCCCATTGAACATGTTTCTCTGCATAACTTTTRCAGAAGACTGACATCATGTTTTAGGGTTAAATAAAATGTGCCAGTTATTCTTTTCAATGACAAATGGCATGAAAGTTGTCAGAAAGGAATTAAACAGTATGACAAAACTCATCAATGAGATACCATTATGTAACACACCTTTGAATTTCCTAGTTAATATTTTTAAGTTACTGTTGTGGGGGTTTTCGGGTGTTTTTTATTTGGGCTTTGTTTTAAGAGTAATGCACTATTTTTTCCCATTACTTGTCACTGAGTTAATGTATAGAAATAAATATATAAAAAGTGAGCGCTCCACATAATGCACTTCTCGCAATGACAAACTCGGTGAGTTAAAAATTTCCTAAAAATTCTTCTAGGGGGCACAGCCCATGTAACTTATAATGTCCATAATTAGTTACTTTCTCTCTTTCTCTTTCATTGAATTARCATTTTTCATTGGTAGAATGCCAAGTAGTTATGCTGAAAATTAAAATTCATAAGAAAAGAGGATAAAATATCTGAAGCTCTTCAGCCATGCAGCTGTCAAATCTGAAAATCTGGTGGAAAGTATTGTACAATTCCTGCATTTAAAAGAAATAAATAAAACAATGTTGTTTGCATTGTCATCTTTACTGCTATCCAGATGAACAAACAGTATTTCAGTTATAAATCCATTGCAACAACAATAGCTATTCATTTTTATTCATTAAAATAAAAAAGCCTAAATAACATATGATGTGACACTTGTGTTTTTCTATAATTGCATATTTATTCATGAGGGACAATGCATATGCCAGATGTACAAAATAATAGGACTGTTTTTCTTTTGCATGGGATTGAAAAAATATATCTATAAATATAATGCATGCCTATGTGTGTTTTTGTTTGTCACCTGTGTGTGTATAAATACAGAGTATGTGAGAGTGTTCCAAACACATTTATGTGTGCCTGCTGTCTGTTCATGTGTTTTCAAACTATTGTGATAATAGAGCCTTGTATGTATTTAAGGCTTGATAAATACAGCTTTGAAAGAAGTTAGCTGGACAGGTGGCATAACAACTGAAAGGTGTTATTATAGGATGTGAACAAACAACTTGAAGAACTTGCTCTTCAAGCTGATACTTAAAATCATACTCTAACGATCTATTGTATTAACTGTTCAGAAAAAGCTGTGGTAGCTATTATTTTTTAGTTCTTCCTTAGTGCTTCAGCCTTCTCATCAGTGATTCAGAACTTTAGGTTGCATGTCAGATATGTAGAGGTGGTGAGAACAGCAGCGAGTTTAAAAATCTGAGCTCACATTATCTATGTAGTGGCTAGTCTTCCAGTATACAGAACACCTGCCCTAAGACAAACCCCACAAGAACTATAAAGAGCTGTATCATTCCTGCCTTAATGGACTGTAAGGTATCAGAATAACAACATTAAACCCAGTATGCTTCCTGAGCAAATGGCTTAAGCCTTCGCTGGTGGAATTAGATCCTTTCACTGGCAGAGGAAGCTGCCCATAAACTGTGAATTCCTCCTTACTTCTTGTAACAGACATGTGGTTGTGATAGATTGATGGAAGAAACATTACAGCAGTATATGGCTACCTTTTCCATCACCTTCACAGCAAGAAATTGGAAATCTGAATTCTGAACTTCTTTTCAGAATAGACTTCAGCAAGCCGTCTTTGCTTCTTTCTCACACATTCGGTTTTGAGTATGCCACTCACAGACTGCTCAGATTTGATATTTGTCCTTTAGCCTGGAAGGATAAGCTACAGAAATATGCTAATATGGGATAACACTGAACAAGGTGTAAGACGAATGCATTATGCTTTAAGAGCCTATTCATATTTGAAATTATTACTGTTCCTGTTCATCTGTGTTGTTTTACCCACAGGTAATGGTAGCAGGCATATGGACATTTTTTAGAAGTACAGAAACTTAACAGCTAAACTAACCTCAATCTTCCATTTCACTGGTTAAGAATCCAAACATTGTTTTGACTTTATTTGGAAGCGGTCTGGACACTATTTTAGATATTCTGTGAGAAGAAGAGGCGATCTCTGACATAATATAAAGTAGTTCTTTCTTGTTCCAAATAGTTCTAAAATGCTGCTTCAGGAGTCTCCTAAGACTTCAGTTGTTTCTTTCAGCCCCGGCTGATGTTAGCAACTCAGATAGAGGTGGAAAATGTACTTGCAATATTTGCAATCCTAAATGCATTTTTCTTTGTTGAACTTGTTTTGATTACATATTAAATGATTCCCCAGCTTATCGGTAACAGTATCTTAGTTTCACTACCTACCTCATGTGCTCATTTCAGAAGCTCCATAGACAAGTAACTACTGTASAATGTGTCCAAGTGTACCTGTCCTGCACTCCTTCTGTGCACTTATTTCTCACCACCTATTTGCAGAGCTGAAGCTGCTCTGTTCTCAAATGGGGAATTCTTTGTGAGGTACAGTCTTTGACTTTCCCTGAAACATTATTGTCATGTTACTCATTAGGTTCCTGGCAGTCCCTCTACCACACACACACACGCACCATACCTCTAGTGAACTGACCTACACTGGAATGAGCTTTGTTCAAGTACAGCTGAATCTCTCACAGCGTTGCAAACAGCTCCATCTAATTTGCTTCACTTTGTGTGCAGCTGAAGCACTGAGTGCAGCTGTAAGCACTCTCTGGACCATAAATCTGGAGAGCACAGTRCATCCTGAGTTATAACATGCCTGCTTTCAACAGCAACATCCTTACCTGACTATTTTCCATATCTTGTGCCAGCTGAGAAAAGGTAAAATTGTCTTGTAATAATGGTTTGTTTGCTTTATCCACATATTAATCTACCTTCTGCAATCAAAAGAGTAGATGAAGTGACAGATGGACAGGGAAGGCTCATAAGTCCAAAGGTACAGAATAGCTCTGGGCATTTGTGATCTTTAAAGTAGAGTCAATATTTTCCTCTGCAAATTTCTTCAGAGTCCCTGAGCTGTAACACCTTGCTTCACTAGAATCTCTGCTGCCAACCTGCCTTCAGCAAGTGCGCAAAATGTTATGGCAAAGCATGGCTAATTGCCACAGAATGAATACTTACTGCTTGCTTGTTTTAATTCTCATATTGGAATTCCTATCTTAGATGTGAAGGTGCATTAGTACCTTGTTAAAGACAGGAAATATTACCAGGCACATATTTCCAGGTTATAAGGAAGAAGGGCAATTAGATATTTTTCTGTCCCTGCAAAGTTCAGCATCAATAAAAGCTTTATCTGTGGTAGGTTACGGGTATGATCACATAAATGCTTTGCAGGCTTATTACATTATCACATTCTAGCTGCTTGCATAGCCCTCTTCCTGGTAGGTGTAGAGTGCAAAGGCAATGGGATTTTTCTCATGCATTTCGTTCCATAATCTGGAAGTTTACTTTGAGTTGTCACAAAGCCATTGCTTTCTCTAACAGAAAATTGCAGACTTCATACTAAGATGTTAGAAGGTAAAATAGATACTAGCTAATTTTAGCTTAAAGCCTAAGAGTTGATGTTACCARCAATAAAATCCACCAGAAAGCCAGGGTATGCAGCTAGAAGCATCACCATGAGAAAATTTTATGAGTATGGAGGATTATGCAGCACGAAGCCTGGGGATTTCTGAGCAGGAAGGCTCGAGCTGCCTCTGAGTGTTCGTTAGCATTCAGGGAATCAGTTCTCTGTGCTTCCTTTAGTTCACTCCGCCTTAATACCCCAAACTGCTATTTGCAAAGAGTCCAAAGAGATTATACCCACTTATTAGTATCTTCTCATTTATATTATAAGCTATTCCAGGAAGGTGTCAAATATTGGCTAACTTCTTGGTTCCACGAGTAGCAATACTAGCAGTGGCTCTTAACTAGCCAGGCAGAAAAAGACAGGAGATTGGCTTGCAAATAATGAAAAGATGGGGGGATTTTGTTTTGGTTTTTTTCAAAAAATATGACTGATGATGCCTTCTTTTCATCCTATCCATCCATGTAACTCCTCTCAGCTTGAGTTATTCAGATTTATGTTTTTTTCTCTGGAAAAATATATTTTTCTGTTTCATTGTTCCATTATTTCATATCAAATGGAAAACTTTATGCAATTACTTAATCTAAAAGAAGGTCTTTCAGATGCTCGCCTTTAGTTTTTACTACACAATATATGTGAACATAGCAATACAAAGAGATCTCATTGACATGAGTGCTTATGTTTTATTATATTGTGAAGAAAAGACAATCACGAACTTATTCTTGACTCGTAAGTTTAGGTAGTTGTTAACACCCAGTACCATTAATACAGTGCCACGTATCTAGTTTGTTCCTCACATTATTTCCACTACCACTGTATTTATCACTCTTAAGGGACTTAAATTGCTTTTCCTTCCTGTGTCATCTTATCTGTCGGTGCAATAATTGTTTATTTCTCTATTTGGATTTATTACAAATTTTCATCAAAAGAGCCTTTAAATGCTTTCACCATTCAGATATTTTTCTGGGAATTAAAATATTTTACACAAGTGTGTACTGAATTAAGCATGTTTTGATGTTAAAGCTGCAGCCATCTGTATGTGTTTTTTTAACAGAACTTCTCAACAATAAAGATTGAGTGTAAAATGTAAAACATATGGTAAAATATACATGATGCCATTCCTAAATAAATAGTAAACTTTTGTTTTGTTATTCTCAGATTTATTAATTGATATTCCATATTATCTTTTGTAAAATCAAAGAGAAAAGAATTAGGCAACAAGGCCGTAGGCTTCATAGCTTTGCTGTATCTTTTGCTAACTAATAAAACAAGTCAAAGAGCCATGAAGCAGAATTTTTTTTTTAATACCGTCCCATGGAGACAAACCTTCTTTATAATGTATTCTTATGTCCATTACTGATATTTTTAGGTTATGAAATAAGCAAGAGGGATAAAACAGAGTGAGAAAGCTAAAAACAAAGCCGCTATATTTTTTTCTATGTATTCTACACAATTAGGGCTCATTCTATTTGAGTTTTCTCATTCCAGATGTACTGCTCATTTTATTAAATTTGACAGCATAAAAATAAATAACATTACTGCATTTTTGTGTTTGTGGATCAGATCACAGGATCGGAGAGTCTTATGACCTTTTGTTGGGTCTTACGGCTCTTAGAAGAAGATTCTCCAGATCCAGATATTGTATGATAGTCATGTTACTTGAAGAAGAGAGGAAAGAGTAACTTTATCATTGACTGTTTTACATGTAGAATGAGACACAGAATAGTATTTATCCAGGTTCACACAAGAATCTTATTATGTACAAATCTATATACTTTGTGGGATCTTTCTCAGTGATAGGTGATGTATAAACAAGAAACTGATTTATTAATCTTTTTTAATTCCAGTAAAGCTGGTGCATGAAATATTTTTTTCTTCTTAAAAGGTTATACATTCAAGAAAATGTCAGTAATCCCGGCTTGCAGAAATATGTTATTCAGTTTTGCCTCAGAAATAATCCTTTCTTATAMTTCTTCCTCCAGGATGCGCAGACAATTAGTTCAAGTGATTTTGAATTGTCAAATGATGAAGGACTAGAAGGTGTTATGTGTCATGGAGTTTCTTTGTCTGCTAGCTATAAAAATTCATCTTATATTGAGATTCAGTAGGAAAGATGAGTGCAGAAGGAAGACTTGAGGGTAGTTGTAGATAAAAAAAATTAGACATCAGCTGGCAATGTGCACTTGCAGCCCAGAAAACCAAATGTATCCTGGGCTGCATCAAAAAAAATGGCCAGCCGGTCAAGGGATGTGATTCTCCCCCTTTGTTCTCATATGAGACCCCACCTGGAGTACTGAGTCTAGCTCTGGGGTCCTCAGTACAGGAAAGACATGGACCTGATGGAATGGGTGCAGATGAAGACCACAAAAATAGTCAGAAGGATGGAACACCTCCTTATAAAGAAAAGCTRAGAGAGTTGCAGTTGTTCAGCCTGAAGAAGTGAAGGCTCCAGGGAGGCCTTATTGCAGCCTTTCAGTGCTTGAAGCAGCCTTATAAGAAAGATGAAGAGGGACTTTTTACCAAGGTCTGTAGCAATAGGACAAGGAACAACTGTTTTAACCTGAAAGAGGGTAGATTTAGATTGACTATAATGAAGAATTTTTTTGTTGTGAGTGGTGAGACACTGGAAGAGATTGCCCAGAGATGTTGGGGATGGTCTTCATTTGGAGGTGTTCTGGGCCAGGCTGGATGGAGCTGTAAGCACTCTGATGTAGTGAAAGATATCCCTGGCCATGACAAGGGGTTTGGAAGAAATGGGGAACTACAGGTTTGTCAGTGTGACCTTGGTGTTGGGGAAGGCCATGTGGCAGATGATCTTCAGTGCCATCACGTGGCCCATACAGGATAACCACGTGATCAGGTCTGTTCAGCATGGGTTTATGACTATCCTGACCTTTTTCTATCACAGAATCACGGAATCATCAAAGTTGCAAGATCATCTAGTCTGACCATCAACCTAGCACTACCACAGTCACCCCTAGATGACCTACATCTACATAGTGGATGAGAGAAAGGCTGTGAATGTTGTCTACCCAGACTTTACTAAAGTGTTCTTCAAGAATAAGCATTATTCTTCAAGAATAATTATTTTAAGGTACAAAACTGTTGGAAAGGAACCATCCGTATAATAATTTTTCTCTACTCTTCTGCAGATTATAACTTAAAAGCAAAAAGGCACATTTCCTTCACTACAGTATCAGATTCATATTTCAAAGCTTGAGTTTTTCTTTCCTGTGATGACTTTCACAGCAAATGTGCACTTTATAAATAAGAAATAAGGCAGGGTGTATTATATGAGGCATGTCTATAATATGCTCCTTAGTAGACATCATCTTATTTCACTGCAGTAGAAGGGAGAGAAATTGACATTTTCTTATAAATTGGGATCTGAATTAAGACATCATGGGTTTCATTTTAGTTGTATTTCAGGCTCATTTTTAAGTTACCTACTATTTCCCTTTTTTTGCATTTGTGCTGGTTTTCTCTTTGGTTACCTAGTTAGATACCACAGACACCACAATATGAATTTACTTTGGAACCTCATCCCCACTCTGGGAAGGTCTCAGTCAAAGCTAACTATACCAGCTCTGAGGTAGGGTGAGAGACAGCAGGAAAATGTGGAGTGTGAATAGGCACTTTCTATTCAAGTTGAAGAGGTGGCCCATGTGGCCATGTATACAAAATATTCAGACCTAAACACTGTCTTGAAAAAGTGTCTCTTGTCTGCTGAACTTGTTTTAAGGGCTATATTCTGTTGATATTTTTTAGTAAGAAAYAGCTTTCTTGAACTGTGTGTTGAGTTGCTCTTTGACAAAGAATTGAGTACTTTCCAGAATTTGCTTTCCTGCCAGTAAAATAAAGCAATATTTACTTCCTGCTGGCCTTACTGTTATATTTTTGGATACACAGGACTGAGTCATAAGCCAAATTTCATGTTTCTCTGCTACTACTTCAAAATGATAGTGCTCTCAATGACATGTGCCCACCCTCCTAGATAGCTTGGCATCTTCCATTTTCCACTCACTCAGCACATGTCCTCCAGTTACTTTTTTTACAATTTTCAGTTTATTCCTTCTTGTGCAGAAACTTTCTCTCCCAGGGTTCAATGGTGTTTGACAGCTGTGAATGTGTCTCCCTGCTGATGGCAGAAAATTACAGTTCACCCAGTTAAAAATGTGTGTCATTGACCTAAGCAATGCCRGCAACCAGGCTAGCATGAAGCTGCATGTTCCAGAACATTTCAGAAGCCTTATACTTTTGACCATAGATAAAGCAGAGGAAGGACAGACATCACCAGTATCAGCAAGAGTAACAAATATGTTAAATGTGACAGACCCAAGAAGTACTGAGCAGCTTCAGCATGATCTTTCAGTGAAAGAGGCTTACAAGTAGGCTGGATATGGACTTTCCACAAGGGTATGTAGTGATAGGACAAGAGGCAAAGGCCTTTAGCTGAAGGAGGGTTGATTGAGATTAGATATTAGGAAGAAGTTTTTTTCTGTGAGGGTGGTGAGGCACTGGAACAAGTTTACAAGAGAAATTGTGGACTCTCCATCTCTGGAAGTGTTCAAGGTCAGGCTGGATGGGGCTTTGAGCAACTGGGTGTAGTGGAAGGTGTCCCTGCCCACAGCAGAGGGGGTTGGAATTAGATGATCTTTGAAGTCTGTTCCAACCCAGACCATTCTATGATTCTGTGAAAGTTGAAAAGTCTCCATGGCTCTGACTGATTTAGGTTTAATCTGGAGAAAAATTCTTCCCTAACCCYGAAGCTGTTGGTCAGGCTCTCATTGAGAAGGACACTGTGAGAGGTATTACTACCAGTCTTATGCCTCAGACCTATTCATACGTCAGAACACCTGCCTGTCATTTCCTGGTCCTTTATCCAACAGGGCTAAACACCTTTTCCTTCACGAGAAGATTAGGACTGATTTCTCTAATCTTCCCATTTTCAAATTCTCATTTGAATAAGTCAACATGACAACTTTAAATGTAGATGACGAGAAGATAAACACCCTTCCTTATCCTTGTAGAAGCAGCTGAAGTCTTGAATTGTGACATACAAATACCATTTCCTTTCATATACCAGGAGGTTCAATTTTCTTTTTCTGGACTGGAATGGATGGGTGCACAAAAGAAATAGCACAGTTCCATCTTCGTCGTTACTTTACTTTGGTAAAAAAATTAAGCTATCACACTATCAAAGAGCATACTTTATTTTGTTAGAACTTCATGAGTTATCGTGGGACCATTTGGTGCTTAGCAGCCCAAGAAGGGGTAATAAGATTCCTAACTCAGTGCCAGACTTGGGTACCTTAGGTATTGTACTGCTCAGAGCATTTGGCAAAAAATAGCTAAAAATTGTACCCTCTGCTCATGAGGTAAGGGACCTAGGGACAAAGGAAATGGAAAAGGCATAGCTGCTGATTGACTTTGCCTTCATTTTTGCAGGAAAGTTGCACKATCAGGCTGGCTGTGTTAGACCCTTCTGACAGAGGTTGTGGGAATGAAACACTCCCCAGAGCAGCAGGAGAAAGCGGTAGAGCACCAAGCAAGTTGAACATACACCTATGGGAGCAAATGAGGTGCTGGCAGAGCTCACCAAGGTTGATGTGAGGTTGCTGGCACTTAAAAGACTCCATGTAATGAAGGGGGGTTTGTGATGGCTAGTCAAAAGCAAACATCGCATCCTCTTCAAGGCAGGCCCAGAGGGTGGGCAAAGAGACTGCAAGACAGGAAATTTTTTCAGTGGTTTCTTTCAAGTTCATATATTACCTGATGCAGGACTTGGGTTTCCATACGGTGGAAACGAGTTTCCAGCTGGTGGCACTCCTGCTGCTTAGGAGAAGATGTGTGAGAATTAACATGCATGCATTCTGTTTTGCTCAAACACCAACTCAAGTAAACTAAGCCTTGTGTGGTCTTCTGAAAACGTACTTACTCTAAACAAGACAAGGAGTATTGTTTTCTCGTTTGTGTTCCTAGCATCYCTCTACTCCTTTTGGGAACAGGGGAGATAGCAGGGTTGTTGCTAAGCAGCAGCTGTCACCAGAAAGGTCTATGTGTAATATTGTGGTTGTGGATTAAGTGCCACTGAAGTACATCTCTTCTGAAGCCTTTCTGTCTGTTATCTGTTGAAATAATTTATAACCATAGTATTCAGCCCAATGTGTATATCCATTTTCCCCTTTCCACACATCCGTATTGACTGTGATGTCTGGTGACCATAAGGCTGTCTGTATTTCTTGATGTTAGTATTCTGGGGAAGYCTGGCCCTAGAGCCAGACTGGACAATGCTGGAGTAAAAGTCTACCTGTACGGACTTGCTGCTCACTAATACGATCCCCAGTCCTACCATTATGTTAAGAAAAACAAAGTTCCCTGTATGAATAGCTCCTTAATCCTTGTCTTCTTTTCCCATATGAAATCTCTTTTCTTCCTCACAGACAGAGTTGTTATGGCCAACTCCCAAAATAGTGGTTGCAGAAAAAACTTTTTTTCTGCTCTTGAGAAAGTTATTTCAACGAATTAGATTTTAATTTCCATTTCTATGGGCATAGCTAAACACTGATGCAAAATATTTTGGTACTTGACCTGTTTTCAAAAATGCAGTTTCTTGAAAATGGTGAGAGAAAAGTCTGGTAGCTGTTTTGCTAATTCTGTGTGAACACAAAAGGCCATTAACTTTCAGTGAGACTGAAGAAATCAGACAAGGGAGAATGCTTCCGTCTGCTCTTTATGCTGGCTGGGCAGCAGGCAATTGAGATCCAAAAGCTTTTAATGGAAATTGGAATGACATTGTCCGCAAACAAATCAGTCCTCCTTTTTAGTAAATCTATTAAACACACAGCCCAGGCAGAATAGTGTTGGGTACATCTTCACATGTCAATAAGTTTTTCAAACTCTTTTTAGGTGTTTGGAAAGTTTAATTCCTTTTTTTTTTTCCAAAAACAAATTATTATTTTCTTTTTACTTATTTGTTTGTGCTTCTCGTGTCTTGGACAGCTAAACTTTTGTTAAGTTGGGTTATCTGTGCATTTGTACAGCAACTATTGTGTTTGGATGCTAGTATGACTTTGGTCTCTTACTATTCTAGCAGTGCAACTGATACCTAGGGCCAAGAAATAAGCAAAATTTGTGGCTTTGGAAGTGGGAAAAAGCAAAAAAAAAATCCAAAAAGGTATAAAAACATTTCTCTTCCCCTACTTTGATGCTTCAGTCCTTTCAGTCATCTCTTTCTCTTTAAATAGGTCCAAAGTTTTACAGTGGTGCTCAGTCACTTGTATTTATAAAGTAATAATTGCTTCCTAATCATTAAACCCACAAATACTCAGATTGCCATTCTTTGGGAAAAGAAAATTGCAACACACAGTTGGGTGATGTTACATTGTTTTCCAGTCTTCTGAAGCCTGGTAGATATGGGTGCAATTACCTCTGATGGCTATTGCTAACACAGAAATTTGGCTGGCAGCTCCCAGCATGGACAATCTCCTCATGTTTTTATTCACATACACCCATTTGCGAGCATAATTGAAGGGGAAAAAAACCCAACCCATAAAAAACGAGGTTGAAATGTCCCATGTACATGTTTCTGATCCATCTGTTTATTTAGGTCTTACATTTTAGTGTAAGGTCAAATGAACATTGGGTGGGCTTCATTAATGTCAGAGTGAAGAAGAATAGACACAAAAAAACCCCTAAAAGAAGGCTGGCATGAAAAAATCAGCAGGTTGCAGCTGACAAAAGAATATATGCTAAGGCAATAAATTAGCCAGAGTCCTTTGCAGAGTCTTTTCATCTTTCATATTGAGTACTTGTTTCCATTTGACTTGGTGAAGAAGGTCAGCTTATAAGTAGCACCCTGTGAAATTGCCACGGATCTACAGCGAAAACTGATGTAACACTAGTGATGTTAACAGAAATAGAGAGACATTGTGACAACTACTTATTTTCCAAGTTTATTGATTTACATTCCATCTCTGCTGGTTTGATGTCTTTGCTGACACTCTTGTGTCTTTTTGTGAATGTGTGCTTTCGCCTCGTGTAGCTTCCCAATATTTGAATGTGTTGGTGAATTGAAGCTCTACATTTAAGCTGTACGTTCTTAATTGTGAGGTAAAAAAAGCAAGCAGAAAATATATTAGCAAACACATCATACAGAAATCAGCTTGCTATATTTGTAATACTTGTTGAACCACATTCTGTCACCTTTGACATGTGTAGTGCCTAGCTATAAGCTGTGGAAAGTAAATGAATATTGATGCAACTATAGTGGCAGTAAGAGAAAGAATAACAGGAGAAAAAAGGAAAAAACTGACAATATCCTCTTCTGCACAGACCCTAGCACAGCGTTTGCTTCTCTCTAATGTGAGATTGCTGTGCATGCACTTTTGTGTCCTGCATGTTTAGATAAGTATAGTCTCTGCTCTTTATTCTCTACCTAGCCTAAATCTGTGTCTTTGTGGATACGATCATACTGTCCAGGTAGCACAACTAATTACTGAGAAAGTAGCTGATTATCTCAGGTTCTGAACAGCATTTTCCAATGGTGCTGTGTAACTTTTGTTCCCAAGATCCTGATAAGACAGTGAAGTATAATAGAAATCTCTGATGATATTTCTTTTGAATGAAGCTGGATCTCCTTACTTTCCAGCCCCCTCCCCTCGTTCTTGTCTTTTGTGATTAGAGTGATGAATCACTCATTTTAAATGTACCACAGTTCTGCAAGAGTGTAGTCTAAATGATACTTCTTCCAACTTCTGATCTTGGTGGTCTAGAAACAAAACTTGCAAAGCAATTTCTATCACCTTAGTTCCTATTAAATTTGAAAAGTAGCCTCTGTCATCTCCCCAAAGGTGTTAAAGAATGGAGTAATGTTAGTATGCATTTCTACTGTGTCTCACCCTTGCAGTGAACCAGTCAAACCAGCATGAAGAATTCAGGTCACCACCAGGACACGCAAGTGGCAATAGATATGAATGCCAAACAAGGACCAAACAGAGTTTTCACTTAAGTAATTTTACRTAAGTGCTATGTTAAAAATAATTGATGCAGTTCATATGTCTGTATCAAACCAGAAATATTGAATTGCATGCAGCCTATAATTATGCAAAAGAAGAGAAAACTAAAAAAATGTATTATTTCTTAGAATAAGGATATGTTGGTGACTCTGGTGTGGATGCTACTTGGTTTGGAAACACACTAGTAATATGCCAAATATTATTTTCCAATATCTTAGCATGGGATATTTGTGCTCAGGTGTGAAAAGTCTGAGTCAAGATTGTAGGACCTAATCTACTACATGACTCTTACATCTCCTCAAGAATGGGATGCAATCACTTTGATGTGCACCAAGAAAATGATCTTTTTTAGATGAGAGTTTCTGAGATTAACATGCAGAAAAGTTTTGGGGGTTCTGGGTTTTATTTGTTGTTGTGTTATTTTGGGGTTTTGGAGTTTTTTTCTGGCATTTGCTTGAGGCCAACATCTTATTTACAAGGCAAATGAAAGAGCTTAAAGCATTGGGTGGTATATAGGGAATTTATCTCATAGAAATAAAACACCAATGTTCAGTGGGGCAAGATGTATTCACTGGAGAAAAAAAAAGAAAACTGTTCATGATTTTCATTTTAGGAGTGATGAGATCAGGAAAGTTAAGGAACAGTTGAAGCTGAATTTGGCAAGAAATGTGAAGAATAATGAGAAGGGCTTATACAAGTATACGAAGACAGAAAAGGAAGAGAAATGAAATTGCACCTTTGTGATAAATATGACAGGATAACTAGCGGCAATGAGGAAAGCTGAGGTACTCAACAGTTTTTTCCTCAGTTTTCACTGACAATCCCTCTTCCCATGCACCTTAAGTCCCTAAACCTCAAGCCAAGGACTGGGGAAACAAAGTCCCTCACATTGTAAGAGAGGATCAGGTTCAAGACCACCTAAGGAACCTGAACATATACAAGATTATGGGTCTCAATGAGATGCATGCGTCCCTGGGTCCTGAGAGAACTCGTAGATATAGTTGCCAAACCAGACTTCATCATACTTGAAAAGTCATGGCAGTCAGGGGAAGTACCCAGTGACTGGACAAAAGGAAATATTGCACCTTGGGAACCACCAGCCTGGCGGCCTCAGCACTGTGCCTGGTAACATCATGGAACAAAACCTCCTGGAAGATATCTTGAAACATGTGGAAGACAAGGAGATGTTTAGAGACAGCCAAGATAGTTTCACCAAGGGAAARTAATTCCAGACTAATACAGTGGCATTCTACAATGGATTGAATACATCCCTGGACACGGGAATGGTTATGAATGTCATCTACCTGAGCTTCTGTAAGGCTGATGATTGTCCCACACAAGGTTCACCTTGTTCAGCTGGAAGATATGGCCAACTGAATCCTGGGATGCATCAAAAGGGGCATGGCTGGCAGGCTGAAGGAGGTGATTCTCCTCCTCTACTCTGCCCTTGCGCAACCCTGCCTGGAGTGCTGCACCCGGTTCTGAGGTCTTCAGCACATCAAAGATGTGGACATGTTAGAGAGGGCCATGAAGATGACCAGAGGAAAGTTGCACCCTTCCTATAGGCTCAGAGAGCTGTGGTTATGCAGCCTGGGGAAAAGAGGGCTTCAGGGAGACTTCACTGGGGCTGTCCAGTACCTTAAGGGGGCTTTTAAAAAGGGGAGAGAGAGAAAGACTTTTTATAAGGATAGTCATGAGTATACAACCTTCACAGATTTATGAATATTTTAGTATTCTTATTTATTGTACAAGTTATATTGTTATGTGTATATTTCTTTAGTAGTGTCTTACATGGGTGTTTCTTTAATTTCTGCCCATCAGAATGTCATAAAACCTCTGAATTTCTTGTAGTCAGTAATTCAAAACCAGAACAAAGGTTATGCAAGAAATAGCATCATACTTTTTAAAATATCTTTTAATGATGTCTGTGTAGCAGTAGCATGTCTGTATAGTTGTAGTCCTCAAAGTCAGTTTAACAAAAGTGGGTGGTGCCCAGTCAGGGCTAATTTTCCTGTGGAAAAGATGGTACTTGTTCTGATTTGAGTTTTCATTAAAGGTAGTAATGTACTTTGGAAAGACAAAGAAATAACGCCTTCTCATGCATATGGATAGGTGTAAGTAAGGAAAACCCTTCTCCACTTGTGTTAGAGTCCAAAGTGCAGGGAATGTTTCTCTGCCTGTTTTGAAGAGTTTTACCCCCCTGGACAACCCTGTTTTTGACCTTCGTCCATGGAGAAAATTGCCTACCCTCTGGGAGGAAGTAGAATCTACACTGGTGTGAATTAGGTGATGGAACATTATATGGGATTGTCACGGGGTGAAAATTTAGAGGTGTTGGGTTTGTTAATTTAGCAAAATAGATAAGAAACAAGACCTTCAAAATGGAGGATTGTTGTTGTTTTGGGCCTTCTTCTTTCTTCTTTCTCTACTCCATTTTCTGCGGCAAAGGTGGATTGAGAGGATTGGGTGAAAAATGCCGCAGTTCCTTTCATGTGACAGAACAATTTATCAGGCATTGGTAGAAAAGTAGAAATATCTTTCGTTTTGAGTTTTCGTTGGTTAATTTACCTGTAAAAGGACACAGTAATCTTGATAACTGCCCTTCTTCCTTGCGCTTTCTAAGAGGAGTCATCTTGCTCCTTGGCTCCTTTTCTGATAAGACTTAATAAACAACTATCTAAGAGCAAAGGCATGGAAGAGTCCCGTTCGTCTGCAGAGCCCGGGTAAGGGCTCGGGGAATCCTCCCCCATCAGGGGAGGCTCAATTAAGACACGGCAAAGTGTCACACTTGGAGGCTTTTTAAGTCATATTCAACCTTGATATTTGGCAMTGTATTTAGGAAAGATGTGTTAGTTATGCACCATAGCACAGATAAAATCTTGGAGAGACATGAAGAGTAGGAAAAAAAATCACATGCATAGAGTTGCCTGATATTTACCTGGGGATGTGGTCCAGGTGGCTGTGGCAGTGATACTGTACTCTGACATGCAAAAGCTTGTCTTGCATTCACTGATACTGGGTGGTACAGACTACAGATGTGGGTCTGCTTTCTAGGCACCACCATACGATATACATTCTTTTATATTCTCTGACTCGCTCCAACTATTGTTGAATTCTAAAAGCCTCCTTATGGACAATTCAATGAGGACTGATTTTTGCATGCTTCTTCTTCAGAGAATTTCAAACCTGATCAGATTTATCCTGAGATACCTTAAATTGCAGTACAAATTCCTCTGGAGTATGTCTGGCCACTGAAAAAAACCCACAAAATGTGAATATAACCAAAACCAGGCTCTGAAATCTAAATTGATTTTACAGTTTAGTGTCCAGCTGCCAGTGCATAAAAACCGTGACATGAAGTGATTACAGTAATTTAAACCTTTTAAGAGTCTGGTCTGCTGAATGATTTTGTCAGAACTTGGGGTATAGTGTTCTTCAGCACGTTTCTGGAGGAAAACAGAAAGTAAGATATGTGTATTCAGTTCTGGTCCTGAGACAATGATACAAAAGCAGCAGTACTTCAGCCAAAGCATGCATACTAACATGAGTGCAAAATACGTGTAAACTCTCTCATTTTTAATAACAGGGCAGTGAGAAATGCATAAACTGCATACGGCCCAAATTGGATAAAATATATGTTATAGTGTCTATCCTTAGTTAAATAATCAGTTATATTGTCCTGAGGCAAACTTAACCTGACTGAAGGCAGTTGTAGTCSTACATATGTCTAGAAAAGGGAAAAGAGATAAGGAAATCTGATGTGCGGAAAATATGTGTTAAATTACAGTGTGTTGCATTCTACAGTCCCCTGAATTTTTTTTTCCTTTTTGTAAACCAGTCCTTATTAATCAAAGTCCACATAAACAAGTTTGCTGATTATGAGACCTTGTTACAGCCTGTCTGCGCTCTCAAACATCGATCACCTTGACAGCCATTAAGAAGATGCTGCGGTAAGGACACTGAACAAATGTATGGACAACCAGTATCTTCCTCACTGATTACTGGGGCAGCTCAGACAGTGCTGGAATGCACAACAATAAGATCAGGGGGGACTGATACTCAGTCCTATAGGAAGTGTCTACTCCAACGCATGCCTCCTGTTTTATTACAAAGGTTTGCTCAGGGTGAGGTATTATGGCTGCTTTTTTCAACACTTTCTATATTGGTATAKCCACATTTTCTTAAATTTGGGAAATTGTGCTCTAGTGCCTTTTTAGACCACAGGGACTCACAGGCTATGAAAGCTGATCTTTCGTTATCTAACTTTTTATTGAAAAGAACTTACACAGTTTTTTAATTTAAACTGTAACTGGTATTGGGATCAACCCATCATTTAAATTTGAATTAAAGATTTAAACAATTTCTCAAGCTGGCCAATTTTATTTTTGCCTTAGGGATTGGGGGTTAAGCAATTTTTTAAAACTTAAAATGGAGAAAAAGATTGAACCGAGCTCACGTAAAGTAAGCTGAAGTGTTTACTTGAGACTTAACTTTTGTATTTAAAAGAGTATAGTTTTAGCAAAAATGGCTACAGGTTTCTAATACTACTTTTAGGGATTGCAGCAAGACAGGACTAGCATATGAAAAACTGGCTGATTAAGATACTTTGAAATTACAACTATATTAGTGTGATTATTATTTATTATTACTTATTTTAGCCTTTTTGTATAATGCATTATGCAGGTATATAGTAATCTTACATTTTACTCCTCATTTCTTGGTTTGATATTTAKATATTTAATTCTGAAGTTATATGATAGCAATATTTTATTGTAGAAGAAACACATCTCAAAGAGGAAAATTATTCCCCAAAATAGGAAACCAAAATACACCTTTTCTCCTTTTCAACAACCAATTAATCTCTTTTTACGTTCATGAATTTCAATAAAATCTTGCATCATTAAGCTTCCTATGATTTTCTTTCTTCAAATTTGGAGGCAAAAACTTTTCTACTTCCATTAGGGTGTGAATGAAAAGCTTTCACTTAACTCAATTTCAGTCTTTCAGGAACTTTGTTTGTCATATCGATCAATTTATTATTTACTTGTTCTTGATTGTTGGATATTCAGACTTGGATGTCTGAATCTTTCAGACTTGGAGCTCTCATACTGAGTATGTGATGGGGCTGTGAAATGTCCTGGCGTATAAATCTTCTTTTGATAGGGAAGGTGGGTTCCTTGAGGCTAGAGGTTACTAAGATTTTGAGATCATCTGTTGCAAAAGTATTGAAAACCCACTAATAAACCCAAAGCAATTATAAAATGAAAAGTGGTTGGTAGAAAAAAAATTAAATTCTTTAGCTGTTACCAGTGATCATTCGTGACAATTTCCTCCTGTATATTTTGATGCACATGATGAAGACAAGACCCTTGACTGTCCTGTAGTGTCTTGAGTGCTGTGGTAAACCAGAGACATTGAAAGTYATTCTGTGAGAAAGCTTGAACAGTACTTAACAAAACCCTTCCTAATGGAGGTTTGGGAGGGGTGTGGGTGTGTGTGGGTTTGTTATTAATAACTCTGCAATATCTCTATCTTTGCTTTAACTTCTCTGGAACTAGGGCAGCTTCTGGTAGTTCTGTGGAGATTTATTTTATTGCTGCTGCTTTTGAGAGAAAACCTGGGATAAAAAAGCCTTGCTGCACAATTCTTTTCAAGGAGATAATTTGGTTTGTTGCCGAACCAAAGTGGAAAATGACACAGTCACAACACCATGCTGAGCTCATCAGAGTGATATAGAGCATGTTCCAGATTCAGACACATGCATCTGCCAAGAAATGCTACTGAAAGCAGAAAAATAAAGGTAATAATGCTAGATTTAATTTGAGAAATAATAACAATTTTTCTTCTGGTGTTTTTACACTATCCAAGACATAATTATAAGGTGTTGTATGCTAGCATTCAACATTACCACAGGATTCTAACAAAGCACCACAGATATTCATTGCTTCATTTCAGAAAGATGGTTTAAAATAAGGTAGACAAAGCAGCTTCCTTGCTCTGCTAAATTTCAACTATGATTGTTGTGCTCCTCTGTTTTTTCCCAGGTCTAAAAACTCTTCCAGTGCTCCTGGAAGCCCCTGTATACTCTCATTTGGTGCCGCAGGATCTCTGCTTAAGCACTGTGTCTCTCTCTTCTGGGAGGGGCACTTGTTTCTCCCGTGAAACCTGTTGTTCAGGAGCAGTCAGACAAAATTCACTGGACCAGAATTATTAATATTTTCACCTTCAACTGCTATTCATGGAAATCTTTGAAAAGACTCTTGACTACCTGTGCCGGTTTGGCCAAAATCTAGCAATATATCCTCTGAGAGAAAACCAGGATTCAACCACTCTTCCCCCCACAGGGTTCGGGGAAAAAAAAAAAATTTCCTCGAAGGAAAGTGAATGAGATAAGAACTATTTATTTAACTAACACACAGGAAAAGGATAATAATRCTAAATAATGAAATGAAATCTCCYGCTATAGAGAGAAACCTGGGAAGATTTCAGAGTCCTTCTGTAGGTGTGGTCTCTCTCCTCCTCGGAGCTGGGTCGGCGAGGGCCCACCCCCGGBCCTCAGGGAAAAAAATTCTCCCGATGTGTTCTGATGTTGTTGAACAATCCAGAAGAGAAGAAGGGAAAAAACCAAAGTCTCAAGAAACAAAATTCAGCTTTCCGTCTCACGCCGGGAAGGGAAGACAAAAAAAAAAACAAAATCCGAAACCGCTGGCTGAAGAAAGCAAGCAGGGTGCTCCCTCCTGCTCCTGCAGCCAGAGAACGCAGAGGAGTGTGTCTCTGTGTCCTTGAGAAACTGTTTTGAAAAGTTCGTTTGGGTTTTTTTTCAAGCTCAGTTTAAAGGCACAGAAAAGGCACAAAATTACTTTTTGGGCATAGAGCATGATAGGGGATACACATGATAGAGTCACCCCAAGACACTACCTCATGTGAAGTAATGATATATGGACTGTGGTAGTTTGACAACAGAGCATGGCATTGAGTTTTGTAATCCTATCAGAACTATGGTGGTTCATCCATTGAAAAGAWGTATCTGTTTTTTTGCAAAGGTTAAGGAACTGGAACTCCTCAGATAGTAAGAACTTGCCTTAAATAAAGGTAATATATTCATTATAGACTGAGAAGATGATTAGAAGATATAGCAAAAGCTAATCCACTTGATCTCATAGAAGAGGTCTGTGTACAGTTTATGATACTTTCACATTTGGAAAAAATATGAATTCAACTGTTTAGCTCAACTCCAAAGAAACAAGTATGTACGGCCACTTGCACTTATTTAAGATGCTATAGTCCTCTTTTCTGATCCCTGGCATATTTCATAGTTAAATTCTCTTTCGCAACATTGTGGAACTGTAATGCAACCTCTTTGATCCATATGTTGATTTGCAACAGTGAAAGAAGATTATTCCTCTGCAATTATATTTTCCACGGATAAAACATTAAAGCTATCCTGCAAGTTGTGTGCTACCTATTCATTCATTATCTAGATATCTGAAGATGATGGTTAGAAAAAGTCCTTATATGTAAGATATTCAGCAGTACCTTGTCTTGGATGTTTCTATTAGAGTTTGSAAACTGGACTGTGAATTTAAAAATCGGCACGACTGGGCAACAGATGAGAGTTAGTGAAAATTCCTTTTTAAACTCTTTGCAGTCATGGTCTTTCCCCAGGTGCTATAACAATTCTGTTCAAAGGTGTTATTTTTTAAGCTTGTATTCCCGCGAGGTGCTGTGTAGTGGAAGTTGCTGAAGGAGTGTTTTCAAGTTTAATCCCTCACCATGGAAAGCGTTGTCATTCTTACATCTGGCATTCAGAACAGATTAGGAGGTCTGCTTTTCAAAAAGCTTCCCAAAAAGAGGGAAATCACCGAGGGTGGAATTTGCAGGATTAAGGAAGAATGTAAAGGAAATCTGACAAGGATTAACAGACTTTATAATGTAACACTGGATCATTTAATGTGCTTTGTGTTTGCAAGTGTAAATATAATGAGGGCATCTTTTAAAGAACAAATGGTAGATATAAATAAAAAAAGGAGAAGGGAAGGGAAGGGAAGGGAAGGGAAGGGAAGGGAAGGGAAGGGAAGGGAAGGGAAGGGAAGGGAAGGGAAGGGAAGGGAAGGGAAGGGATTTGGTTACTGTTCTACTGGATTGGAAAAGTAGCATACAAAATGTAGCATGGTGTTTGTATTCAACAAAACCTTCATGAAAAATAGGAAGGAGAAAAAGAAAGAAAACAATTTATGCAACCATCAGAAAAAGAGGGTGGTGTGGGAGTCAGTGAACATGCCTTTGTGTTGGGGGATTGGAGTGGGCTCCCCTCGGGATTCATTGCCCTTTGGTATGATCTGTCCTGGTTTGAATTACCCAGTTGATTTTCAGCCTCGTCACTCCCCCAGAGCTTTCCCATTGGTCCCCGTTCCCTGATCCCGCCTTTCCCCCGGCCCCGGGAAAAACCCTCGATGAGCCATTGTTCCTTAGATTTGCCGGTCTGCCCTTTGACAGAAAACGTGTAATAAACTCTCGGAATGAAAGAAAAGCAAATCTCCTTCCCACCTCTTTGCTACTGACCATAATACCGAACCTGCCTGTGCACCCATGGAGCCAGGCAGGGGCGGTATTTATTAGGGTGGAGCTTGAAACAAATCTTTGCAAATGGAATCACTCTTGAACATATGATTGAAGAGAATACTTGGAAAGGTAAAATTCAAATATAGAAGTATTGTTTAAAAGAGAGGTCATGCTTAGCAAATATAATTTGTGCTATAAAGAAGAACTAATGAAACTTGATGGTGTAGAAATAGAACACAGAGTATTATGAACCCCTGAAAACCTAGGAATCAAATTACGGGAGTACTGTAATTTAGAATGAAAATAAAATAAGAATTAAATCTATAATTCCCTTCCTAGAGAATGGGGATATGATAAATGAATACAGTATTGCTCATCAAGGAAGTTGTAAGTGCCACATCAAGAYGTCTGATCTGGGGTTTGAATTTGTCGTCTGTAACTGTACATATTTGCACTACATGAAGTGTGGGGATTTATGCTGGTCAGTCTTTAAGAAGTGGACTGGGACAAAAGAAGACAAAAATTAGTAACATAAGGATTATAGAATGTAACAAACTACATGGTAACCTGGAGCAGTGCCATAATAATTTTTAGATTAATGTGTGACATAAGTCCTTCATTGATTTTTTACTATTGTGTAAAGAAATGGAAATGCAAAAAAATAAGGATTTCTCAGGGCATACTTGKGTACTATTTTTTACAGAGAATAAAGTTTATGGAAAATAACATGCAGTGCTTGACCTTGTTTGATTCATTCTGCCAGGGAAATCAGACTCCTTAGTTGCTGTAAGGCTGATTATATGAAGTTAAAACACCTCAAACAATGGCTGAAATATCATATGCATGTATAATAATTACTTATTGTAAGAACTTTCACCTCTAGAAGAACTTATAATATGTTCCATTTAAAAGTTTCATCTCTTTTCTATAAAGTGATGAAAGATCATCACTTTATAGAAGAGATGGGGAGGCCATGAAATGTAAAGGAATGGTGGCATAATATCTAGAAACAGTAATTCTTATGGAGAGCTTGATCTTTGCAGTTTCCCTCAATTATGAAGGGAAAACTCTAAGTTTGAGGCAATAGCAAGAAAATACTTTTGGACTTCATGTCCTCCAAGCAACACATATGAATGTGGTGAAATAACTTGTATCTTCAAATGCCTACCATAACTATAGAAACACAAAGGAAAAAAAAAAAAGAAACGTCCACAATCATAGTAAAAAAAACCTCCAACCCTTTAGGTAGCTGTAAATTTCTGAGACTTGTAAAATTAACTAACTTTAATAGTGTAGGATGAAGAAATTATATATACCAAAGTGACATACAGAAATACAGAATAATGTGGGCTAGTCATGTACCATGACTTGATTAAGCTTTGACCTGCAGCTATAGTGCTGATGCCAGCCTGAACTACATAGCCAGAAAAAAAATTCAGTACTTTATGTTCTAGGTATCATAAAAATGGTGGGGAGTTTATTTTTTCAGGTTTGTAGATTTTTAAAGGAATGGAGTGGAATCAGGGAATGGATCTTTAAATTAATGTTTAGTACACACAGAATACATCTGGAGACTTTGTAAGCCTCATCCAAAGTAATTTTGAGCACTTACAGAGAAAGTAAAACCCTCCAGGATTTTCTGTGTTGCCTTTGATTAGAAAATAAAATTATGAAGAAATGAGAAGACAATATGGCACAGTGGATATGTAACTTGCATTTATATTTTTTTGTAAAAGCATYTACCAAAGTAGGTTGGTAACGAAAAAACACCTAAAATTTTGATTGTGTCTCAAGTGGTTTTCAAATTAAAAATAGATGACAAACTTGAAGTTGTCGACAGGAATTGTTACGGTAAATACAATATTAAATAACTGAAGATTAATGTGCCCACAGCCTTCTGATAACACTTTTTTTTTTTTTTTAACTAGGTAAAATATTCTTTCTTTTCTTTTTCTTAAAATACTTAAAGATTTTTTCACAGGAACAGGATAAAATGGAATTACTGAAGGGGTAACTAAAAAGCAAGATAATTACAGTTTAAAGGAAGCAAAAATGTATTAATGTGATTCCTGTAGTAGAATTACTTGCTTTGGCAGAAAATATGCTGTTTCCATTTGTATGAATATTAATAGTGTCACTGACATGAATGACAGTGACAACAGACAGTAGAATAGCTATTGGGTGCTAGACATTAGTTTTGACCTATTCTCCTGCAGTTGCTTTCATTGGTGCACTCTGGTGGTTCAGGACAGACACCAGTAATTGTAGCATCAGAGCTGGAAAGGGGGCAACTCCTGCAGCTCTTAGATGTAGAACGATGATATGTCAGTGCGTTGGGTGTGGTTGAGCTCTGGAGTTCATTTCCCCACAGCAGCCCTCACAGTGCTGTGCTCTGCATTGGGTGGCTGGAAAGGTGTTGATAACACACCAGTGTTTTGGGTACTGCTGAGCAGTGCCGATACAGCATCGGTGCTGTCTCTCCAACATTCCCCATATCAAGGTGCTGGGGGTGAGCAAGACCTTTGGAGGGGACACAACCAGGCCATCTGACCCAAATTAACTAAAGGGATATACTTTACCATGTATCAGCTCAGATATAAAAGCCAACAAAAGGAGGAGGAAGGACGGGTGTTCTTTATTTACAGTGTTTGCTTTCCAGTGCAAGCTCTACATCTGCTGAAGCCGGCTTCCTGGGAAGTGGCTGATCATCACTTGCTGATGAAAAATGGAGAATAAACCCATTCTTTTCCTCATTGGTTGTACATGTGTAAATGTTCACTTTTTCTTTAGTAAACTGTCTTATCTCAACCTACAATTTGTTTTTCATCTAATTTTCTCTCTTCCCTCTGGGAARGGCATTGATAGAGTGGCGTCATGGGCACCAGGAATCCAGCTGAAGTCAACACGCCACAACATGGCAGAAAGGACAATCCTAAGTCTTCTATTTCTTTTCATAATCCAAAGAGTGCAATATGAGATCGTAAAAGAACTAGCTGAAATTTGGAGAAAAACACCTGGAAAAAAAATTCACAAGTGAAACATACTCGAAGTGTGTCCAATTCATTAATCTTAGCTGATGAAATGTAATGATTAAGAACAGTAATAAATCTAAAATTCAAAACTATCCTGCAACAAAAATGTAGTTAGGATTTTCTTCTGTTTAAACAGAAACAGTGCTCATATAGGAGAAGCACAAGAAGATGTTATTAAAAGTCAACTGTGAGAAAATTGTATCAGTATTGACATTTACAAACCATAAAGAAATTACAGAAAACAAATTTTAAAAAGCCTTTCATTAACACTTTGGAGTCATCAGTTTGTGTGGAATACCACTCCATTACTTAAAGGACAAGATAAAGCAAAATGGTCCACACAGATCTTTCAGGAAAAATAATGACGTTAAGTTAATTTAAAGGAAAGTAAAATTTGTTCATAAAGATAGATTAAYTTATTTGTAAAAATAAAATACAGATATTGTTTTGAAAACATTAGCACAAACTTTACAAAAAATGTGATAGATCTTGTGTCATTATCAGAAAATAGAACACATTACATTGGTCTGCTAATTTCTGTGAAATTATGACTATCTGTCCTTCAGTGATAAGAAAAAGCAAAATAATTACTAAAAAATTTTAAAAAATTGAAGTTCTTGAACTAGATCTTAGCATCTTTTACTACTTAAATGTATTGGAACATTTTTAAACTTACTCGGTCCCATAAGTCAGGAGGTATAAGAGAAAAATCTGAATGTTTTCTTGGTTTAAATAACCATTTTGTTTTTTGTATATTAATAAGACAGGAGAGGGCATATATGAATCCCTAAACATAAATAACAAGCAGGGAGAAAAAAACCGCAAGAGATTTACATTTATAGACATCATGAAAAGGAGGTGGATTTTAGGCTGTGATTTCTGAAAGCATAAATTTAGCAATGCTAGGCACAAAGATTTACCTGCAGGCATTCCCACAAAAGAGTAAGCACTGTATTTCAGCCAGAGGGATTACTTATTTTTCCCCCATGAAGACATGCACATCAGAGAAAATGCAGAACACAAGATTTGCAGAGTAGTTGTGATACTTAGTATTCTTAACAAAGATTAAAAAAAAATATAAAGAAAAAACAATAAACTCTACTGTCCCTGCTTTAGCTTTAGGATCACTTGAGTACTGTTCAGCATGCATAGTCTCCAGGATCCTCCTCATGAACAGGCTGTCTTTGCTCATCCTCCTTCTCTAAACTGATTAGGATGAGAGTTTTCTTCCATAAAATTCCAGTTTACTCTTATCTCTGATGGAGGATTTCCTTCAGTGATTTCAAACACTTTTTTAGGCAGGACATGGCTTAACTGAAAGTTCCCTTAGGACATCTGGCTCCTCCAGCGCTCTAAGCTCACTCATTGATCTGTTTTTGTCAAACTGTGGCCTGTCCTCTCTATGGGGTCCATGTCCAGTTTCCCCAGGGGATCTCAAAAACTTTATGTCTTCTGTTCCACAGTCTGAATTGTTTTAAATGTCTACAAGCCAAAAATAGTTGAAAGCTGATGGAGGATTTTGACTCAAATAAGCAAAAAGGTAATAATGCAAGTGTTAGTTTGATTTAGCTTTCCATCAACATGCATTGCTGTGTTTACAGATCTGAAATGACACTGACATTTGCTATTCTGAAAATCAATTTCCTAACCAATTATGTAATACAGTTCTGAAATGTATTCAAGTAAGACCTTTTTTTTTTTCCAGTGGAAGTTGAGGCTTGTTTTGCTTATTTCCTCAGACCAGAAGGAAACATACAAATGCTAAAATCATGTTAAAGTCTATCAAATTTGCATCATAAAAAGGCATGTATTCCAATAGTTTGTCAGAAACTAAAAAGTTCCATGCAATCTCTTGATTGTAATATTAAACAATTAAAAACAGATCTGTTAAAAACAGATTCAGTCATTATAATGGTAAATGGGTGTTAACATTAAAAAAAAAAAAAGTATTTGGTACGTATTTTACTGCCTATTACATTCCAGAAGTATGGGCAGTCTCTTGTAAGTTGAAATCCTGTCACCTTAAGGGCTTTCAGTTGACATTTCAGTACTCCTACCCAAACTAATTTCAAAAATTAAAGGGTTTTTTTCTTTTTTTTCTTTCCTGAGATCACATCTAGAAATCCACTTCCTCACTTGAATCTTAGAAAGTTTACAGCTTTTGCATGTCAGTATTTTTATTTGATTARTAAAGGTTTTAATAAAAATGCCAGATGAACACAATTCTTTGGTTCTTTCTTGTCTTGAGTAGTCTTTTCTTCACTTTGAGAAAACTTTTTTCTCCTCATCTGTCTGTAATAGAATTGCAATAGAACAACACTGAACCGTCTTTCTTTTTTTGCCAATTGAATAGCCAATGTGAGRTAAAAATTCATCTCATAGATTTTTCTCTTCCTTTGGACCATGTCTCTCTATTGCCTTTCACTGTTGAATTTTTATGAATGAGAACAAATTCCTGAACCTTTCTATGAGGTATTGACTCTGTGAGGTTTTATTTTCTTTCTTTCATGTAACCACAAAAGCCATCCTCTCTGTTGGGTCAAAAAAATAAAAAAAAAGGCAATAATCCCTTGGTAAAAACCACAATAAAAATTAACTACACATCTAATTTTCAAATCCTTCTGACTAAGAATACATTCAGACATGATCTTGACTCTCAGCAGCACGAAAATTTGGACAAAACCATACCAGCATCCTGCTGCTTTGTGTTCTGAGATCCATTATGGGTGCACTTACTTAAAGTCTCATTCAAAAACTATCATTATAAGAAACTATTGGGTTTTGAGTCTGAGATACAGCTACTCTTGCTTTGAATTCTGGAAATTCCTAATGTAGTATGYTAGCCAAGACAATAGCTGTTGCATTAGCTCCTTAATATTAAGTATTACTTTTGGTTTCCAAAAAATTTCCTGTAATACCAAGGAAAGAAAAGCTGTTAAAGCATGAACTCACTTGTATTTTGAACATGACATTTCAGTAATTCATTATGCTTTCAAAGTATGGAAGGAGAAATACTGCTCCTATCCTATTTTTATTCTTAGTTTACAGCATTAATTTTTTATTAAAAATCATGGCTTCAATYCTTAGTTTTTTGAAAGTCAAATAACTGCACAGAGGAAACATTTACTGCAATAAGCTTCTTGCCTCTACACAAAAACTTTGTCTGAAATGCAAAGGTCTGTGTTTGTCACACTAAAATTCATTTTATGACCATCATCCTGACATAGCAAATGACAGCTTCTGTTCAGAGGTCTAAAGCTGACTGGCCAAATCAGCTGTCTGAACAAATTCTGTTCACAGGAAAATCATTCCATTACTTCACATGACAACTCTATTCACATAATCAGTCTCTATGAGGCCAAACAATCCATAGGTAGAGGTGATGGACAGCAGAAAAGCATAATTATATGGAAGAAATGAAAAGATAACAATAGCTTATGAAAGAAAAGGACCATTTTTAGTTGAACACATTTGTTTGAAAAGTTTTTCTACATTCTTGAGGGAATTGCACAAAAAGAACAAGCAGCAGAGAAGCTGCAGTAACTAGTGGATTAAGGTCACAAATAGATATATGGTTTAAGCCTACTCTTAGGCAAGTGCATCTAATAAATAGATATATAAAGGACATCTTCTAGCTGAGAGAATGTCTATATTATAATAGGGCACCTCTCCTGTCAGTTTTTGTTCAATAGCACAGCAATTAAACAATTTCTTCTTTGTAAATTTCATAAAGTACTTGCTGCTGATGGCTGCTAATGGAAATTACATCTGAAKATATGAAAACCTGAATGACAATAGATACTTGTTTTTAACAGTTCTTGACATTTTTTCCTCCCCAATTTCTCTTGTCTGTTTCTGAGGCTATGTTTATATTTCTGAACTGCGTCTGTAAATTAATGCTCTGTATGCAAATCAGCATCTGACAGATTTGCCTTCCATTTTGGTGAGATTAATATCTTATCTCAACTACAGAGTAACTTACTTTATCAAATTTAGAAATGCACTTGTTACATATCAGATGTAGAAAGCAACATTTATACAGAGTAAAAACATGATAAAGAACAAGTATATCTTCTTCTTCTTCTTCTTCTTCTTCTTCTTCTTCTTCTTCTTCTTCTTCTTCTTCTTTTTCTTCTTCTTTTCTTCTTTTTTTCTTCTTCGTACTAAATTCTCTTACATCATTTGCAGAATCCCCTCCTAAACTACATATAAAAATATTAGCAACTACAAGTTAGTTGTTTTCTCTGAGGAGTCGTCCTTGTTCTAGCTGGGACACGGTTAATTTTTGCAATATCCAGTAAAGGGGCATGACCAGGACCCAGAGATTATTCTGTTCTATCTCGCATCATTTTCTGGGGACGGGGTAATATTGAGTTCCTTTCTGGGTTGAGCAGCATGGAGGAGGGAGCAGTCAGGAAATTTCTAGGGAGGGTGAGCCATCACATGTGAATCACTCACCTCTGTTCTTGTACACTGTGCCATTAGTATGGTTGCTGTTACTGTTCATTTTCTTAACTCATTGCTGTTTCCTAGAAATTGTTGTTATCTCACCCCATGATCTTTTCCTTTTGTGATTCCTGTCCTCCTTTCCAGCCCACTACAGGGGGAGAGGGAGGGGAGTACAGGGAGTGAGAAAATGATGCATGGTTTGGAGTGTTTCAGAGGGAATGCTAAATTGGGGAATACCATTCCTAAACTGTGACATAAGTGGAAACACTTAAGAACACTCAGATTGCATCTTTCTTGCCTAACAGAGCAATTTCTCTTCAAAACAAGTCCAGTAAGGTCAGTTCAGTGGTGCATTTCTGAGATGCTTTTCATTCTCACAAAAGAGAACAGGCATTGTCATTACTATGGTCAGGGGTGGGTGAACAATTTTCTATCAAAACTCTCTTTCTAAGGTCTTTAAAAAAATGAACTGTTCATGTGAGACAGAATAATAGCACATACACACAGACAAAGAAAAAAAAATCCAAAATAACATTTTTTTGTGTTTGGAAGTCAGTTTCTCATTGAAGTCTTTCAGACTTAATTGCATCAAAAAAGTATTTGCCTTGCTTGCTTGAGAAAGCTTGTCCAAATCAATTGAGTGTGGAAATAAGAGGGCCATACCCAACATGTCAAAGTAAGATATGAATAAATGACCAGCACGTCCCATCTCATTGCAAGACAAGAATACCTTACGTTGAATCATTTATGGAGAAAGTATGTGAGTACAGGCAGCTGTTATGAAGTAAGTAATTCACTGTAGGGTTTTTTTACAGTTTCTGCAGTCCCTTGCGTGTTAAATGTTAAATGTGTTAAAATGCATTAATCCCAATGTAGACACATATTCAGAATTAAAATGTCCCTAATTTAATTTAGGTTAATTCACTTTGAAGTCTGAAGTAGACTACATTGAATTAAAGGCATTGAAAATTTGAATAAAAGGATCAATATGTGGCTTTAATTCATTTAATTAATCCCCTTTAAAAGTTACTTCAGATTAACTTTCTTAAGTGTTTCTGCATTGACAAATAGGTCTTGAGTCTTTAGATGGGAGCTTATCATTAATTATGAAATTATCTGTTCCTTCCTTTGCAACCTAAAGAGCTCATGGCAGAAGATGTAGCTGTTCTGAAACAAACGCAAAGCATACAGAATGAAAGCACAGAATTTTTTAGACCCTGGCACTTTTTTTTCCCCTGAAGCCTTGTTAATCATTGAAAAGACAGTAAATTTATTTGACAATTAAAAGTAATCTATTATTAGTTAAAATGATGCAAGTCATTCAAATTGTTTATTCTATCATCTTTTAAAATGGACTGTGTTTCACATGAGTAAAAGGCAATACATGATATTTTTTATAATTATTTTCTTTCAGCAGATTATGCTGTTTCTTAGTTTAGGGTGAGAAGGAATAATTGATTAATTAAATGTAGTGTCAATATTTAGACCTGGGGCATAAAGGGTATTTTAAATCTTTTTTTTCAAGTACACAAGGAGTTATTGTAACATTCCACATGACTAAATTGGAATAAAAGTTGTGTTACTGAAGTAGAGTCACCTGAGTAGAAGAATCCAGGATCATACCTATTTTCAGACTTTTGTTCAACCACRATTTCAAGGAAACACATTTTCCCCTCATTGGAATGTATTTGACAGCCCTCATAATTCAGTTAGCTGGAAGAGTTGAACCTTGTGGCAAGTTATATATAAAATCATTATTGTAAGCATCTATTTCCTTTGTGCCAAGGTAAGTCTCCAAAGCAATGGTTTCATGGAATTCAGAGAGATATTCACCAGTTTTTCTTGTAGGATCTCCTTTTCTGTTGTTTACACCATCATAAAGCTATCAAATCTTGATCTTAAATAGTGTTCTGAAAGTGTCTCAGAGGAAGTTCTTAAAGAAAGGACGTTTTCTATTGCTTGGCTTTACAGCATGGAGGCAACACTTGTTGGAAAAAGTCACTTCCAGAGAGTTAATAGGCTTCACTGTCAAAAGAGAAGGCTATGTCAAATTCATTCTCTGCACATGTATTCCTCATTAGTATTAATGGCAAGGTTGAAATATAAATGGAATATAAAATATGCTTACTAAATTTGAAGTTGAAACAAACCTGGAAAAACTGCAGGTGTGGAGGAGAACAAGATTAGAATTCAAAGTGATCTGGATAGTTTGGGAAATGGCCTGAAAAACCAGATGAATGTACAAAGTCCTTCACACAGGAATAATTAATAGCATGGATACAGAAATGGGAGCAACAGCTTGAGGAATAGTTATTTACAAAAACATCAGGAAATTAAAGTGTCACACAGAGGTGAATGAATGTCATCTATATTGAAAGAGACACAAAGGCTATATTATGAAAAAAATAAACAGAAAGATACTCTACAAGAAATTTGGAATAACGCTCCTATGAAAAAGAGATGTATGTAGAGCCTTTGTACAGACGCTGTCTCCCTTCAGAAAGGCCTACAAAGTCTCTTCTTTGCAGCTCTCCTCTCATCCCAACTTGACTGTGCATGAGGGCCATACATGGCAGAGCAATGGTTACTGCCGAGTACATTGCCGTTTGGCCTGCTCTGCGTTAGTGAGGCTTTCCTGCAAACACTGCTGAAAGTTCTGGGCACTGCCCTTTGAGAAAGAAGAGATTTGGACATTCCTTGGAAAATGTCAAATGACCTCACTAAAAAGTATCAGGCCTTGAGAGCACATGAAGAAGAATTAAATTTGTTACAAGATTAAAAGGACTACAGAGGGGATTAAACAGCCTTCAAGCATGTTAGAAGCTGATGCAAAGGGAAAGGGAAAGGGAAAGGTCTATCCTCCACACCTGCCATAGCTGGAAGCATAAAAAAAATGTACTTCTGTTGCAACAAAAGCAAGTCAAGTAAAATATTACAGAAAAAAAAATTAGTGAAACACTGAAAATGCCTGATGAAGAGGCAGTGGCATCTCCACCACTAGTCATCTTAAGAACAGGCTAGAAAAGCATCTGCAAGTACTGATGCTGCCTCATCCAGTATGGTGCATGGAGTAATGCTGTCTCATCAGAATGGGAGCAGGGTGTAATGCCGTCCAGTCGCAATTTTCCATGTCATTTACTGGAACTTGCTGACGCTTGCTTTGAAGCATACAGCAAAAAAGTTTAGGTTATTAAGTTTTTTAAAAGCATTTTTGCTTCATTCAGGAATAGTTCTCAGTATTTTCTTAATTTTCTTTTACCTTTTTTTTTTTTTTCTGTACGTTGTAGATAATTGGGACATTTTCCATCTTCCTTTAGATAATTTAGATAATATGTTGTCAGCTTTATTTACAAAATCCTGAAGCCATTGAAACAATTTTTCTTTTGCAAAGTGTCAGTGTTTGGAATGATTTGGTTATGGATGAAGTTTTTGAAAATATATTACTGTTATTTTCTTGTGTTCCGATTCCATTCTTAGACTCTGTCTTTAATTAATTTCTAAAAGTAGCAGAAACCTTTTTACACTAATGGCCATTTTGTTCAAATAATTTAAATGCTTATACCTCAAGATTATATTTTATTGAGAAATTAGGGCTTATGAAGATACAGATAAATGATTTTAAATACCTTTGCCTGAATTAACTTTATATCATAATTTGAAAGATCGTTTACTTTTATTAAAAATATTACGATAGAGGAAATAAAAATGTGTAGAAAATTAACACATGCAGTTATAGATCACCTGAAATGAGTATAGTTTCCTAAAAGGTATAAAACACTGAAGTTGTGTCTGTTAGCTCTAAAGAAAGTAACTTCTATTTCCTCTGATGTAACCCACAAGGTGCTTATTTCATATGAAGCTCTAATGACATGAAGGAGCACTATTTCATTTGAAATTTATCCCTTAATTTGAGATTACATTGTCTTCTACTGAAAAGATATATTGGATCAGAAGATCATAAATACACAGTTAAAAGGCAATCCTTCTCCACAATACTTTTACTTTCAGTTTAATGTTAGTGCAGATAAGTTTGAGTACCAATCTGAATCATAGAATCTTTAGTCTTGTCTATGTCCTTTGTTTTCATCCAACCCAAAATGCTATCTGTCCGTGAAAGAGACAATGAGTCTCCAACAGAAACCACAGATGTGATTATATGCATCATTTTTGGTGTTAGTTTTCCAGAAAAGAGCAAACCCAAATCCCAGACACAGCTCCATAAATATAAAGTAAATATTCTTCACAGGAATGTATTATACCACACAAAGCAAATGAAGAACTATCCTCCTTGGTAATTTTATTTAACAATGCATTTATTAATAAGCAGTTTTGGTCACAATGTCCATGAATCCATTCCCAGCCCCTGAAATTGAGATGCTACTATCAATTCATGCTTTATACAGCAACAACACTCTAAAGTTATGTGTTCATTGACTTTGAATAGGAATTTTGCACAATCATGCACTTGAGAGGAAAAATGGCACATAACCTTTTAAGCTGTAGTGCATGCATGCAGTTCCAGTGGAGCCATAACTCTGTCACCTTCTAAATGACATTTCTTTTGAATGTTTGCTTTACATCCCTATTCTTCTGCAATGTTTTTGTGTTCTGAACTTTTTTAGTGTCATATATAAGCTGAATGTCTGCATCAATCCTTCTGGTCAGAGGGAAAGGGCCAGTCAAACCCGGTGAATTAACAAATGGTTAAAAAAAACACAGCGAGGAATCTGAATAATTAGATGATAGGACTTGCTTTGAGAAACCTGGTCTACAGCAGGCTGATGGGCTTCATCTGCAAAAGGAGAAGATCATCTTCAGCCACAGGTTTGCCAATTGGTGAAGAGGAGTCTATTTATCCCACTCCTACTAGTTTGATGCCAGTGCCAGAAAAAGATGCCCTGAGCCTGGAAAGGGATCACAGGTCAGCAGGAGAACACCTGAAGGGCAGCACCAAAAGAATTCCATCCACCTCATCCAATAAGTCATTTCATTGGAAGCTCAACTAAAATTCCTCTATGCAAACATGTAGCATGTGAACAAGGAAGATGAGTTAGAGACATGCACATGCCTGTAGGGCTATGATCCTATTGCCATCATAGAGACATCATGGATGTGGAGTGCTGGGTTGGAAGGATACAGGCTCTTTAGGAAGGATAGGTAGGGAGATGAGGAGGCAGTGTTGCCCTCTCTGCTCATGACAAAATGGAGTGCATGGAGCTCTGACTGAGGATAGATGAGGAGCTGACTAAGAGCTTATGAGTCAGGATTAAAGGGAGGACACGGACAGGTGACATTATGGTGGGGATCTGACACAGGCCACCTGACCAGGAATATTAAGTGGATAAAGCCCTGTATAGACAGATAGAATCAACCTTATATTCACAAGCCCTGGTCCTCATGGGGGACTCCAAACATTACAATATCTATTGGAGGGACAACACAGCAGGGCATAAGAAATCCAGGAGTTTCTTGCAATGCACTGAGGATAAATTCCTTCTCCAAGTGACAGACGAGTCAGTGAGGAGAGGTGCTGTGCTGGACCTTGTTCTCACCAWCAAGGACATGCTGGTGAGGAATGTGGAGCTCAAGGGCGGCTGACCATGTGATGCCTTAGGATTTTGGCTTTTATATTTTCCAGATCCTGTACTGCTTTAGAGTGTAACTCTGAAACTCCGTATAGCCTGTTAGCTACTGCTTTCCCAAACTTTTCCACAAACTTGGGATAATGACATCATTACCTGAAATTGTAATTGGAATATTAACCCCRATATGCAAATGGACCAAGCTTATAAAAGTGTGGAAAACTCGTGACCCATGGTCCATTTTGGRTGTAGCCCCCGGGCTCTGTCTGCACGTAGTGTACCGTATTGAAGGCCCTTCAATAAATACCCACTTCTRTCCTCTTAATCTTGTCTAGCCTCTGTTTTTAGGTAGCCTCAACAAGGTGTCACATGGAATGGTGGCATTCAAGATTCTTAGGCCGGGGGGAAGRTGCACAGCAAGCTCACTACCCTAGACTTCAAGAGAGCAGACATTTGCCTCTTTGGGATCTGTTTGGTAGAGTACAACGGATTAAAGCCCTGCAAGGAGGAGGGGTCCAAGGACGCTGGTTGTTATTCAAGGATCACGTCATCTAAGCTCAGGAGTGATGAATTCCAGCAAAGAGGAAGAAAGGTAAAAACACCAGGAGGCCTGTGTGGATTAAAAAGGAGCTCCTGGACAAATATAAACACTAAAAGGAAGCCTACAATGGAAGCACTGGCAGGTGGCCTGGGAGGAATGCAGAGAGATTGTGTGAGCCATCAGAGGTCAGGTTAGGAAAGCTAAAGTCCTGACAGAATTAAACCTGGCCATCCAGGTCAAGGACAAAAGGAAAAGCTTCTATAGATAAGCTGGTGATATAAGGAAGACGGGAAAATATAGGCCCTCTTTGGAAGAAAATGTGAAACCTGGTGACCTGGGACATAGGCAAGGCTGAGGTACTCAATGACAATTTTGCCTCAATCTTCACCAGCAAGTTCTCCAGCCACACTATCCAAATCACAGAAAGCAAAGGCAGGGACTGGAAGAATGAAAAACCACATGTTGCAAAAGACCAGGTTCTTTACCGTCTAAGGAGCTCAAAGGTGCACAAGTCCATTGCACCTGCTGAGATGCACCCATAGGTGCAATGAAATGCAACTAACAATCTTGAGGGAACAAGCTGAAGAAGTTGCTAAAGCARTAGCCTTGATATTTGAAAAGTTGTTGTTTGAAAAGTTGATATTTGAAAAGTCCACAGTGAAGGACTTTTTTTCCCCTTATCTTGTGCTCTGCCTTTGAGGAGGTGCACGAAAGTAACTGAATGGGACCATAGCTGCGACAGGTGACCTGAACTTACCAAAGGGATATTCCACATCACAGAACACCATAATGGACATTTTTCTGTCCAGTAGTCTATTTTCATAAAAAAATTGAGGTGTTATTTTTGAGTTTTCTATGTGTTCCTCCAGTACTATTAAAATCAGCAGACATGAATACTCTGGGAAATGGATGGATAGGCAGGCATAGTCTGATAAACAGCACAAACAGAGAAACAAAAGCTTAACCTCCATCCCCTTGACAGTCAGGAACTATGAGTTTAAGCAAAGTGGATTGAATTAATGAAGTGCATGAGAATTTTAAGACAAAATGAAATATATTATAGCACACCATGCAATACATGCTTTGCTGCAGCAAAGGATATCACTATGATTTCTGTCTTAGTCTGCACAAGTCATACAATTCAGTATGTTTTACTTGTGAGTAATACAGACCATTCCAAGAGAATTGTARTGAAAACTTAACATGCCATAACAGAGACATTTTTGTTAATACTTTACTGTTTAAGTTTTGGAAGGAATATTTCATCTCACTTTATTCTATACCTGCAGTGAACTTCTGTGCAAAGACTGCAGGAGGCTTTGGAGCACTTAAAATAGCTATTTCTGTRTACATGCTATTGTTTGATACATATAAGTGAAATATTTGGAGGTCTGGAACGAAATCTTTTATGAATTATTCAAAAGCTGAGCTCTCTCTCCTTTTTCTATAGGAAAACTATACTGTACCAAGCAAAGAGATAACATATCTTTGGCACAGAACAGAAACTTTGGTGTCTTAGGAATACCTTCTAATTTTTCTGGTTGRTTGGGTTTTAAATGCACAAAGGAAGATAATAGATCTTCTTGATTTAACCTGCTCTGGTAGTTGATTTGCTGTCAACCAAACTGCTGAGAATTACTCAGAATCTCAGCATATCTCAGTGTTAGGTGATGTTTTAGTGCAAAGAGAGGGTTTCTGAGCAGCTTTCCACCATATTTATACACAGGTTTAATCCATTTATACATAGACTGCTAGTGTGGTTATATTTTATCACACAGACTTAAACCTCCATAAAAATKTAACAAAAGTGAAACATTGAACAATTTAGGAGATTTTCAGTTGGGTGAATTTAAAGRCAGGTAGGCAAATCTGCGCTTCCACCTACACCCTCAAATAAYCAGTTCCAGGACAGATCTGGCCTGAAACTTGCATAAATGAATTAACATTCCTCTGTCACTGAAACAGTTGTCACTTTTCAACGTACTGGACTTGTTAATGCAGGTATAATACCTTCATGTAATGTACATCCTGATGGCATGACATTAACTTCCCAGCTTAGTTTTAACCTTTTAAAGGTGGATTTTTTTTGTTTTGAGTAAAAGCTTAGCCCAAAACATAGATAAATAATACTAACTTTTTTGCATAGGGCAAATTAAAGATAGAGGAGAAGTATTCAGGATGCAAAAAGGGGGTATTTATAGGACAAGAATTCTACTTGTCAGTGAAAAATTATTTTTAGATTTTGCTGAGGGCTTAGCCATATTTAAGAATGTTTATAATAAGAGAAATTTCATCTACTAGAGTTCTTTCTCAGTTCATTTTTTTTAATTCCTCAAGACCATCTCCAAAAAATTTTCCATTTTGAAAACTCTTCCTTAAAATCCTATTTTCCTTAGTGGTATTGACAGGTCCGATTTGTTTTTTGATCAGGTTTCTACAGGAGTTTAGGTGATTTTTGTTTATTCAAAATTTAATGAGAATACTAACACCGTTGMCAATTTTAATTGTTAAGCTTGAAAGGGCAAACATGATTTACATTAATTTTACTGTCGTCATAACTAACTAGAATCTCAGCCTTGTGGCTATGCTTTCAGACATCTTTGCGTTTCAATTTGACAGCAAGAGGCTGTTAGTCACTCTCTTGTGTGAAATTTGTTTCTTGTTTATTGACATTATAAGAGGGTGTTATAATCTGAAGACTAATCAACCTTAACTACAGATTTCATACTCTGTATGGCTCAAAGCTTTAATTAAATGGCTTGCTGAAAAATATCGTGCATGACTGAAWTTTTTTCTATTCCTCCTTCATATTGGTTCTGTGTTAGGCTAATTACTACTGGTGCATTGGTCAAGAATTTTATATATTAAAAAACCACTTGATAAATATCAGAAGTTTTCTGTTAATATAAATKTATGTAGATGATGCAAGACAGCTTAAGTGGCAATTAACATTTTTTTCAAATATCTTCAGTTCTCACAGCATTTATGTATATCCTAGCAGAAAGTAAAATTACCGTAGATAGCCTTTCTTTCTTCACAATTAACCCATTGAGAATCTGCTACTACTGCTTGCAAAAAAAAACCAAAGCAAAACTATTAAGAAAAAATGGAGTCACACTATAGGCATGAGTTTAATAATAATTAGAATGATAGTAGAGGCAACTTGTGCGTGGGGATAAAAAGAGATGCCAAATAGGGGAAGGGAGAAAGGTTAGAGCCTTAACTCAAGATGGAACAAACAAGAAAGGAATTGTAAGGAAGCTGGAAATAACATGGTGCGTCTGTGATAGCACAGCTCATAGTATGGAGAGAAAGAGTGCCTCTTAGACCTTCATTCTGATATGTGCATTTTTGATCCTGTGTTTTGGAGGAGCTTTTAGATGGACGAGATAAAAAATGTTGTTGCAGATCTAATATTTTTTTGTACCAATTCCTTCTTTATCCTTTCTCTCCCAGAGAAGGTGGAAACTGGAGATCTCTGCTTCTGTGGCTGTGTATGAGCCCTTTTTCCCTTTTAATGATACAGTCTGGGAATTCAGCATCTATGATTCATTCCTCTTCCATGGACATATTATCAATATCATCTTACCGACCTATTCCCCAGAAGATTTCAGGTATGGAGTAAGTATGATTTTCCTTAGGTCTTATAATTTTCCTACAACTTATGGTTATTGCTATCACTTCCTAAGCAGCAGATGTGACTGGGAATCATTTCCTTTTACACCTTGCACAGGTAGCTCTGCACAAAACCCATAAAAAGTGAGGAAATTACTATGAATGAAGTAGACTCTATTAAATTTGGCATGTAAGCATGAGTAACTGAGGAAAAACAGGGCAGAAAAGGGGAAAAAAGGGACTGAAGTCAGCTGCTAGTCTTTCAGATTTGCATCTGTGCTAGGGAGGGATATACTGAGCTATTAACTCAATGATCACTTAACGATCTTCATAGCAGCCTAGCGATCTAAATAATTGACTCTAGCACTAAATCAGTATAACCTGAAATTCTACAACATAACCTAGAYTGCCAAGGCAACTGACATAGCAAGATTTTTGGTGGTTGGTTGGTTGGTTAGTTTTGTTTGTTTCTTAATATTAACAAAAGAAATCCAGTATTTCCCATATGGTAAATAAATAACTGAAATAGAATGTTACTTACTTTGATGAGTGACTTTTATATATATTCAACAGAAATAAGGACATTTTCTGGCATAAATTCCTACCACATCTAAACATGTTATAAGGAAGTGGAAAAAATGAAGAATAAAGACCTTTAATAGTTGCTTTGGGTGCCGTCAGGGCTAGCTCGGTGGTCCAGGCACCTAGCAGTCCCTGCCTGCTCCGGGTGGAGCAGGACAGCGACCGGTCTCGGCRCAGGGCAGACGGGCAAATCTCAGTATGGGGTTCGCCTTAACCCCCGATGTCTATCTCCCTCAAAAGAGGCAAGAAGAAGAAGCAGAGGGGAAGTCCGTGGAGGGAAGGGGTTTATTGGACATGGTAGAGACAACAGAGCAATCCAGTGGCCACATGGAGTCCAGGCTGCTTTATACCTCAATAACATGGGCGCGGAAAACATACAGTAACCAATAGATGTTAACCAGGGGATGTTGCAAGGCGGGGAGAGGGGATTACAGCAAATAAGGTTAAGAGGTAGGTGGGGAGAGCTGGAGCCAATGATAAGGCACGTATCATAGCTTCTAGGGTGCTTCCGGTAACTACTGGGGTTTTGGGTGTACAGGCACTTCGAACCAGAGGACTCTTATGATCCCCTAGGTTCTGCTGGTCAAGRCTCACTGCAACAAATAGTATACAATTTTATTTTCTATTTCTTTTTACTTGCCACTYATTTTCTTAAGTAAGCATTTCTGTCACTGTGCCATTCTCGTATCTGACCATTTCTATTGTTTATATTTATGTACTTATTTATTTCACTAGAAAGAAGATGGCATTAACTCCCCTCATCCTTTCTCAACTTCGCAATGTGAATCCTTATTTGCTTATTATTCCTTAATATTTTATCTTCAGACATTCCCATGACGCTGTCTTAAATTACAGAGTCTTACTGATGCCACATTTCTGTGGTTTATTTAAYCTTTCAGCTGCTCCTTTGTACCTTTTATCCTGTGTCCTGGTTTCTGTGTTGTTCACGTGATTTCACAGCTTCTTCCATCCATACATTCTCTCCTGTTAGTGCTCCTTTCAGACTCTTTCTTGTCTGCCCTTTCACCCCTCCTATTGCCTTAATTTTGTAGTTTTGCTTTATTATTTTTTCTTAGATACCGTCCCAAATTTCAGTCACAGTCTTCGTAGAAATTATGCATTTAGCTATCTGGGTTTAAAGTTTCAACAGACTAAAAGACTGTGGAGAATGCTGTAAGATTTCTCTCTCCGCTTTTCATTATAATTTGCAGCCAGTGGCCAATTTCCTGAGGGGGACTGTTCTCTGATGCATGGCTTGTATGTTTATGTGTTGTCTGCATATKTCTTGCCAAGTCCACATCACTGATTTCATGAAGGGGTCGAATCATGGAATCATTAGGTTTAGACCATACACTAAGTGCCGTGTACAGTCATTTCTTGAACACCTCCAGGGATGATGACTCCACCATCTCCCTGGGCAGTCCATTCCAATGCTGAACCGTCCTTTCAGTGAAGATGATGTCCAACCTGAATCTCCCTTGGTGCAGCTTGAGGTTGTGTTCTCTTGTTCTGTTGCTAGTTGTCTGGGAGAAGATGCCAAAACCCAGCTGGTTACAACCTCCTTTCAGGTAGTTGTAGAGAGAGATAAAGTACCCCCTGAACCTCAGATTTTCTCCAGGCTAAGTAACCCCAGCTCCCTCGGCTGCTCTTCATAGGACTTACTGTTATACTCAGATGACTCAAACCTGGGGCTAAACCAAGGTTCTTTTGCTCTGGGTAGACGCAAAGGAGAAAAATCCAACCAAATACTCTCAGGAGGTAAAAAGACACAAAAGTTTACTGGCAAACTATAGAAAATTAAGGAACTTTGGCAAAAGTGTAAATACTACATAATATCACTTATCACAGCATAGGCTGAGCCCATTGAACATAGAAAACCTTATAACCCATTCGATGTTAATGTTCTGTCAGAAGAGAATTAGAAGAAAAAGAAAGGGATAAAAACAGAAAGACAAGAAAGCTACAGAAACACAGACATACAGCTATCAACTTCTGGTTTCCGGTGATGTAAAACTCCAAGATGGAGGTAGGGTTAGAGAACAATGTGCTCACCACGTGGTGACCCTTCTTAAATGTTTTTGGCCCATCCTGGGCCTTCCTCCCAGGAGGGACTTCAAATCTCTAAGCCACTCAGGGACTGGGTTATGCAAACCTGGAGCTGCCTCCACTACGCCTTGATTGACAGATGCTGTGGGGCTGGGGGTTATGGGGGGCAGGGAACCACTTCACCAGCGCAAGATCTGACCCACCCTCTGCATTCCAAGCCCCCAAGATGTCTCAAAACAGATCATCTTTTCCAGTCTCTAACACTTACTCACTAGACCCTTCACCAGCTCTGTTGCCCTTCTCTGGACACTCTCAAGGTCTGTCTTGCTGTAAGGGGCCCAGAACTGAACACAGGATTCAAGGCATGGCCTCACCAGTGCCAAGTACAGGAGGACAWTCACTGCCCTGGTCCTGCTGGCCATACTATTGCTGGTACGGGCCAGGATGCCCTTGGCCTTCTTGGCCACCTGGGCACATGCTGGATCATGTTCAGCTTCTGTCTATCGGCACGCCCAGGTCCTTTTCCACTGGGCCACTTTCCAGCCAGTCTTCCCCCAGCCTGTAGTGCTGAAAGAGTTGTTGTGACCTGTAATGACTAAGGCACAGACTCAGACTGGCAGAGATACTGAGACATTTATTGAGAGAAACGAGCTGGTTTTATACACTTCTTCAAGACACAGTATTTCCTTATGTGGTATTTTTCACTAAGTGACCTATTGCACATCGCCACATCACCAACASACTTTCTCAATGTCCTTATACGGGGGTGATCACGCGCTGTTCAGGTGTCTGGCAGCTTTCGGCAGGCTCCTCTCTGCAGGGCGTCTGCCACATCACATCTCCTCCCCCCAAGGTCAGGCAGAGACAAGCTTCTCTGTGCTGCCACGGCATTCTGCAGGCGAGTCCCACAGCCTGTAGTTCAATTCTATCTTATGTCTCTCCAAGTGACCCAAATCCAGGACCCAGCATTTCACCTTGTTGTATCTGATAGAGTTGGTCTTGGCTAATTGATCCAGCCTGTCCAGTTCCCTGTGCAGAGCCTTCCTATCCTCTACCAGATCAACACTCCTACCTGGCTTATGTCATCTGTGAACTTACTGAGGATACGCTTGATCCCCTCATCTAGATCATTGATAAAGATATTTAACAGGACTGGCCTCAATACTGAGCCCTGGGGAACACTATTGATCCCCAGCCACCAAATGGATGTAACTCCATTCACCACCACTCTCTGTGCCAAGCAATCCTGCCAGTTTTTAACCCAGACAAGGAAAACACAGAATAAAAAGGAAGAGACTAGAAGAAGCCTTCAAGTAAAACTGTCTTTACAGAGCAGTATAAAAATCTAAATGAAAGATAACATGGGCAATAATAAAACAGTTTTTGTGGTTGCAAAATATCTCTTATTTTTAAAAATAATATGGAAGGGTACATTGACTGACTGAAATTTACAGAAAAGCTCTGTGGGACTGGATTTACATGTGTGTAAAAATTAAGCAGAAATAATAATTCTATAGGGTKTATGAATCTAACTTACAATGGACATACAATGTTRCAATCATTTATAATACTTCAAAGGATTCGCAATGCTTTCTATCATTAAAAGTTTTTTTTTTAGCCTAGGGTGCTGGATTTAATATCTATATACGTCTTGTTATCAATATATATGTCTTAGTATAGGGAATARTTTTCTTAAGCAGTTTCAAGTTGTTCTGATGAATGGTTGGTATCTGGGTAACTTTTATGTGTTCTTAAAGATACCACTTYGATTTATCACTAACTGAAGTGGGCATATGCACACACACCAGAGAAAATTAATTTCTTTTTGACAAGGACACATAGAACAAATTAAAACATAAGAAAAGCAGGCATATTTTGAAATATATCTGTAAGTATTCTTCAAGAAATTTAATTGTAATCATACTCCCGAACCAATTTAAAACCAATTATGTATTTACATATTTGATGCACAGATTATAGATATATTTTTCTGTATCAATGGATTATAAATTTGGCAACAGCTCTGTAGCTATCCTCTTTTGACTGGTGAAACTGTAGCCAGTGCTGCAGAAAAGATTTGAACACAAGCAAAACATATTCTGCTTTAATGGGGTTGTGCCTGTCTAATGAAAGACGCTTCAGCATTAATACAGATARCTTCAAATTCAGCTACTTTGTTTGGTGATTAGAATCTATAGCTCTAATTGGTTGTGCAGGACAGTTATCCTCCATTAACATTAGCCTGCACATTCCTCTGATATCCAGCACAAATGAAAACTACAAGAGCTGCTGTTTCTTATCATCCTGCCTACAGACTCTAAATTGGAATGGGTTGTATTATTTAATGAGTTGCATAAARAAGTCAACAGTTTTCTTTCTCGAAGCTCGGTATATCTTCCACAAAGCTTTGTATAATTTGGTTTACCATTTCTTCTTGGATTTTGGATATGCTGGAAATTTATTTTGAATTTAATTCTCAAGCAGCAGGTATACTCTAGATTAAAATGAGGAGAAAAATAGAARAGTATAGCCATCTAAAGGACTAAAGAAAGAACACATTTAATTTATTTTTTTCTCCAACTGGTCAACATCCTACATTGATCCTAGAATTGTATACAACTGTAGCATTCTGTATGCCAGTCATTGAGAAAAACAGGAGTTTTGTTTGTTCCCTTTTGTTTTGCATTTGAAAGGAAAATCTATGTGATTTCAGGCACAGATGTGTTTAGTTTTGTCAGTTAAAAAGGAGGACATCCTGCTTTAAAAGATAGGATTTTTTTGAAAAAAAAAAAAACAAAGACAAGTGTTGTCAATTCACTCCATTCAAGTTATAGAGTAGGTTATTTGAATTCTCATCAGCTTTTTATACTTATAATCTTTTAAACAAAAACTGTTTGCACCAATGCAAACACAATAATTTATCATCAGAATTAAAGTCTTATCAGTATAAAAAAAGAATTAGAATTAGTTTGGTTACAGTGATAACTGCGCTTCAATGTCAAATTATATAAAATTAAAACCAGATGTACATGAACTTTCTAGTGAATTTTCCTTTCTCTGTTGTCGTGCTTGTTTCACTTAGGTGGGAGCCATCAGTTTGGGGGAGTTCTCAGCATCCTACATCCTTCATGAGATGAGTATGAAGATACTGTTTGGTTTCTTGAAACCAAAGAAGAATGGTTTCTTCTTCTCACTGCAGGATATATTTGAGGGCATTTTTATTTTTGCTACCACAATATGTCTTGGTCTTTCCTCATTGGTGTGCAAGTCCACATTATATTCAAATCTACCATCTGTGGTTTTTTATGTGAAACTGGTGCTGCAAATCTCCCAAGGGYGCCTTCCTTTTACCATTGATTGGCTCCTGGAGTATTGTTTAAAACCCTGCAGACACTCCATGCCTGTAAATTCACGTCGCCTGCTGTAATCTCATGCTGGTTTTCTTCCATATTGCATTTTATCAGCATCATAGAGAGCTTTTCTTCTTAGAATAGCTGCTGACAACAAATAGGCCTGACATCACACAACTGTACAAATCTAGACAAAAGCTGAAGAAAAATAATAGTGAGCTGGTCATTAGATAACAGCTAATACAGCCTAAAATAAATCTTCCGACAGACACAGAAAAGTCTGGACAAAACTTGACAAGTTCCACATCCTTTTTGTTAGCCTGTAACAATGCCTGTGTGCTGCTACAAGCAATGTCAAAAAACCSCACCAAAACTAAACAAAACAATAAAACAAACTACCTAATAAAACCCCCACAGACTTGGGCTATTTTTTAATTAATTGTCTACTTTGGGGTATGGTGAGATGCAAATTTGCTTGTTCTGTACCCCAGATTTTGCAAGCAGTGTCTAAACATCAAACTGACCGTATTGGTCACCAGAGTGAAGACTGGATGAGTGTTTCATCGCTTTGCAGAAACTGTGATGTGTATCTGACTTCAGTGCCAGAGTAAGCCGGTATATGGGTGATGGGAGAGCAGGGAGTATCATTTCCCTTTACTTTATCTGGGCTTTCAAATCCATCTCCCACAATTATTGTTTTAATCTAAGTTTTCACTGTAGGGTCTGGATTGCTAGACAGTAAGAGGGGTAAAAGATGGGATAGATGATTGCCCTCAGAGGGCAGTGGTAAATGGRGAGGTGTTCAAGTGATACTGATGACACAGAGAGTACAAAAATGATATATCCAGTTTAACAGTGTTATCAGGGACTTGGAGGAGATTACAGATAGCACAATTATCAAGTAGGTGAAAAATGGAAGGTTCTGCCCCTGTGGAACACCAGTGCTTGTGCCTGCCTGCCTGCCTGTCTGGGAGCTGCTGTGCTGGAAGGCACCTGGAGGCCTTGGCCAATAGAAACTGAATATGAGCCAGCAGTGTGCCCTGGCTGCAGAAATGGACACCAAACAGCATCCTGGATAATATTCACAGGTGTACATCCAGGACAYTGAGCTGGATTTTTCCCCTCTGCTTGGCACCTATGAGATACCATCTAGGTACTGCATCCAGTCTCGCCACCCCCATTCTCACCCCTCCCAGGAAAGACATTGGTAAACTGAATCAGGCTTGGCAGAGAAAGCTTAAATTGGCGAGGGCTGGAGAAGTTTCCCTGGGAGAAGAGGCTGAGGGACTGGGACTTGCTCATGCTGAAGAAGAGGTAGCCCCAGGATGAACCTGACAGCAGCTTCTCAGCAGGTCTAAGGAGTTCATCAGAGATAAAGGCAGGTTCTTTACTGTGGTACATGATGGGAGAATAATAAGAAGTGGGCACAAGAGGAAGCAGGTAAATTTTAAACTGGATAGAAGAGAAAGCCTTTTCTCCTCAAGGATATCAAGCAGCAAAGTAAGTTTTCCAGAGATTTTGTACTTGAGACTCTGTCCTTGGAGATGTCAATATGAAGTTGGATAAAGTCCTGAGCAACCTGTTCTGACCTCAGAGCTGATGCTGCTATGAGGAGGTTAGACAAGACACCTCCTGAAGCAATTTCCAACCCGAAATTTCCTGTGACTTCTGTATCTACTGGCTGAAAGAACAGAAGCAGAACAGTAATTACAGAAAACATTGTTATTAAACCTTATATTTTTAGCCAAAATCAAAGTTATATCCTTAAAATTTGCCTATAGAACGATATCTGTTGACATAGATACATTAGCTCCATGGAATTCTAGCGACAGTCTGCAAAATATGTGGTTTAAGACGTGAATAAGACTTTTATATTATCTTCAGTTACTATCGAATGAAGTAATTAAAATCCATGCAAAATACCTGAGAGTAAAGGTCAATGAATATTCATAGCTTGACAATAAAGTCATTATATCCACTAGTTCTCAAAAGTGTTTGGCATGTAGTAACACCATGTAGTTTTTAGCAATCTGGAATTTTATCCTATTTGTGTGTACCCATTTGATCTTTTGCACTCTTTTTGGGTGCTGTTTCAAAGTAAAATCATTCTTCATGGACTGTTCAGAAGCAAGAACAGGTTATTTTTAGACACAGATTTCAGCTTGTAACAATCTTCTGGACTTACAGAACTAGAATTAAATATCCACAACTACTATTAAGATCTGTACCTGGAGAACAATTAAAGGCTTCATTCGCCTGTGTGCCATTGTAGTGGAATCAACTGGGCAATAGTAACCAGATTACTACTGATATAACTGTTGGGAGGAAAGGGTTAAAACCAAAAGATTTGGTGGGGAGGGAATAGTTTCATTTAAAGGGGCCTTGCAGCTGGGAATGCTAAGAATATCTGTGTGGGAGAGCATGTATTATGCCTTTTGCTGATTATCCTCTCTCTGTTTTGAGAAGTAGAATTTCTGCAGAGATAACATAAATGTTGTCAGATACTTGAGAGGCATTTTCACGGACAGGCTTGAGCCTCCTTCTGGGAGAGAAAGCTCAAAAGCCCAGAGATCGTAAAAAGCGCAGAAGCCTTTTGATATACTGGGGCAGGCAGTGAGCCCCCCCACCTCTACTCGGGGCTAGGATGAACTAAGTCTGAGGGAGCCTGTGTCCCCGAGTGTCTCTGCTGTCCAGCATTGTCAGCAAGGTAGTGAAACAAATCTGCTCTTTGCTTTTCAGTTGTGGCTTGRTGGTCGCCCTGGTTACCTGTATGTGTTGACTCACACAATAACCAAACAATCAGRTGTATGGGAGAAAGGACCTGGTATTACACCCCCACACAGGAGCCTACCTAAATTCATAAAGTACATGTATATTGAACGTAGCTTCACAAATACATTTGCGCATTCTGCAGCATTGGAAAAAGACATTTAGAAGTCGTCAGCCTTCAGTAACCCTCACTAAGTGATGATATTTATGATCTTTTGAGTTGAAAGTTATTGATGGTCAAGAAAATAGTTGCTGCGTTGAATTATTGTGTTTAACAGTTCATTTCTAGCAGATACAAAAGGCAAGTGCATTAGGCTAAGGTGGAACTCTTAAAATACTTTGCTTGTGAATAGGGTTTGTGTTGATGGACAAATCAGTGCTGTRAAATATGTATGCAATATTCGTAGTATAATGTCCTTATTTATGTATGCAGAATTCTTATTCAGCCTATATTTCGTACATCATGGATGCAGGCAGACAGTTCTTCCTTTCACAATTGTAGGCCGCAGGTCAATATTGAGTTCATGGGTCCCCAAACTTAATTGGGAATAAGTCTGATTGTAGTAAATGTGAAGTTTGATTTTGGCTGTTTGTTGCTGTGGACCACACAGTAAACCTGTCAGTGGAAACAGAACAAGTAAGCACCCTGAGCTTCTTGTTCAATGACAAGATTTGATCACAGGTACTGAATGTTACTTCAAAATTTGCAGAAATACTACTGTTGAGTAGCCTATGCTCTAACAATTAACACTAACCATCCACATGTTGAAGTTCCTTCTACGTTTTCGGTACGTCACTGATTTGCACAGAACATTTTTATAAGTGTTTCCCTCCCTGGAGCTATGGGGTACATTATTATAACAGGCGGGATTGGTAGCATAGTTAAATGGAAAATAATACTGGAGATAGATACAATATGAATCTTTTACATTAGGGGTGACATTTACAGTTAAACCTCAGAATAAACAAACAAAATACCTTGCAATAGAAAACAGTCTAGAAGCCACTGTTTTAGAGTGTATTACTGAGCGGAGAGGTACTGTGAGACATTGTTGAACTTCTAACTGTAGTTGCTAAGGGTACATCTGGTTTGGTGTAAGAAGTCACAYCTTTCTCTTTAGTTTCGTTTGTTTTAAACATATTAGTTATTCAAAGAGGAGTGGATAGAAAAAAAAAACTGTGCAAAACTGGCTGGTTTATTAAATCTAAACTTCAAAATAGAGGTAATTGAAGATTTTGATCATTACTCAAGAAGTTCATTGTCCAGTACTGAAAGGAAGAACTTCGGTTATGACACCAGTTTTAGCTCTTGGTTTCATAAGTAGATTAATTTTTCCAAAATTATGTGTCTGCAGCCTACACATAGATGTCACCATTGGCTCTCCTATAATGGGATGAAAATGACATGATACTTTCAAGAGAAAGTAACTCATCCTGTCTTGTAATGAGGCTGCTGTTGAGGAATTTTTGCAGGAGAACRGACACTGGCAATGCACAACCCAGCTTTCTCAGCTTTCCCAGCATTGAGAATGCACAATCCAGCTTTCCCAGCATTGAATCAAGCTGAGTAAAGGATATGCTATCTTTGATAACACTATGGAGGAAAGAAGAGAAACAACCCAGGGATGGAGGAAAGAAGAGAAACAACTCAAGGATATGAAATAAAGATATATTGACCACAGCATAATAGAGATATAGTTGAAGAATTGCTGAAACAATAAGTTAGTTCAGTAATGAAAGGACTATAGTTTAGGAATTGCTGAAACAATAATTTAGTTCAAACAAGATTGATACATTATGCTGAACAGAAAGGATGTGAGAAATTGAAATATGGAGGGTAGTTGTGACAGCAAGTGTCCAATCAAAAGTTTAGACGCAACATGCTAACAGTAGCAAGCATCCAATCATTGTGCTTCTTTTTTGACCGAACGATGTTCGAACCATCACGTATTCAGAACTGAAAATGCTATATAAGTGTATACCCTTCTGATAATAAATGGCTTCACATGATCATATTGATYGTTGTGTGATGTCCTGTTCTTTTGCCTCCGCAGGCTGCTATGACATCATAGAGTTATTTCCCTGAATTACATTCCTTGTCCTTGCTCTTTTCTTAGCAAAAATCCTGAACTAATATTTTTTAGTGTTTCCAGTAGTGCAGGTATTTCCAGATTGGTCCTCTAAATTTGTTGTTTGTTAGTGCCTAGAGACTGTTTAGCCTCAGCTTGTTATACTAAAGGAGTACAAACAGTAGTAGTAATGTAACCTGAAAGAGCTCATCTTTGGGTTCCATGGTGGGAAATATAACCTTTAAGTTCAAATAAAGCCTCTAGGGTTTTCTTCCTAAGATAAGCCTGAAAGAGTAAACAGGTATAAAACAATCACTAGACTTGTAGTGATTAATGAACAAGAGCTGAAGACTCAGTGCAGAGGTAAAACACATGCACATTTACTTACAGACAGAGTATCAGTTACTTTTGACAGCTATGCTTGAAAAATCATCGCACCAAACTCTCTGCAGGTACTCAAGGCAGACATGTACATTGGGGTGCAGTGCTGGTAGACTGATGTCTCTAGAAGAAATGACCAAAAAATTATTAATTCTGAGGCTAAATCAAGGTATGCTTTGCTCTTTGAACAGGACTCATGATACAGTGCTCACTACTTCACATCAGCTGTTGCCAAGGAAAACCTTGTTGTTAAGAGACAGAGACAATATATTGCACTTCATGGCAATACAGCAGGGCTGACCAAGTGTATTTCACTGAACACATTTCCTAGCATTACATTTCTGTTGTCTGTGTGATAAAGTATGCAAAATGATGCAGCTTGAAAGAAACTAATGAGCAGACACATGAACTGAATTACAAAGCAAATTTCAGGAAATAGCTTCTTTCAAACACAGGCAGAATTGGGTAATCAGTCACAGATGACAAAGGCAATATTGCTTTTCAGAGTATGTACTGCATTGCAGCACATAATTAACACCTAACATTACAGAGCTCTGGAGGCAATTTTGCTACAGTCGGAGGAAAAGAAAAAATCGGTGATTTCAGACCTGGTTTGTGAACCTGAAATCTAATAGTATTTCTTCAGTGGAATAAGAAAAAAAAGTCTCTTTGTGCTAGTCTCTTTGTGCTAGTTACCTCTCTTTGTAAGCTTACATGAAGTCATGAAATTGTAATCCCTTCCAATTCCAATTCTAATCTTAGAATTTTCTATATGCATTTAAAATGTAATCTGTCTTTCTCTAAAATTATTCTAGGCCATTTAGATCGCAATCTATAACTTAAGAAAAATGCTTCATTTTCTCTTTATTTGGACTCTGACATTTGCCCAGTTAATTACCAGTTTGATTCCTGGGTCAGTTATGAGATGTCCCTTGGAAAGCTCCTAATTTTTAATAGCCAAATTCTTGTGAATTTGTAGGTGTTCCATCCTACTTAAAAGAGAAGTTCACGATTTCAGAGAAACTGGAATATCTGACTATAAGTGAAACTGCAACCTAGCAAGTAAGAGGTGAATTTCTCCAGTGTACTGGTTCTTTAAATTTTCAATAGAAACTTACATAAATATGTGCCAAATGAGGTTGATACTAAAGTTGTGATGGTTTAAGAGGCCAAAAAATTCAAACCATTTATGGTGTTCTTGATATATGGCGATATTGTAAACTTACAAAAGTATCTATAACCTGAAATATGGAAAGGTATGATTTCTTCCTTGAAGCAAAAGAACATATTGCCTGTCTAAAGTGAGGTCTACTGTGAAATTTAACGACATTACTCACTTGAATTTATACACCAAAACCTCATTCTGAGTGATGAAGGTATACAGACAGAATCTCAGATTTTGGTACACTTCTTGCATTTACAAAGATCCTAAAGATAACAGAATTAATGCCTTTTGTTTTTATTTTGGGAGATTTCCAAAATGTTTCTAAAGAAGTTGCGTTGTCAAAAATTCTGCATAATATTTAAAATATTTAAGATAATAATTTGAATATTTTGAATAGTTAGGTTTGTTAAGAGAAGCCCTTAGAATTCTGCAGCATTTACATTTTCATATATTAGAAATTGACCTAGATATGTCTACTCATGTATCTGAGTTATTTCAAGTTGTTAGAATTTTAGGTGTTCAGATGGCCATCTTTGGGACTCATTCTTGTTTATCTAAATTTTTACCTTTTATATATTTCAAGAAAGAAAAGACAAAGAATAAAAATGGAAAACAAAAAAAGGTTCTGTCAGAATAAGGGRGTTTAGACAGCTATTCTTCCTGGAGGGCAGGTAACCTCTCTCAAACTACTCTCAACCTTTTGTCGTCAATGTGTTGACAACGTTGCCAATTTGTGCCAACAGCACACCTCTGTAGTTAACGTGACCTCTACTGCAGAACTGACTTGAAACATTTTTGTGTGAATGTTTACACAGATATGTATGCATCTGTTTATAAACATATGACTAAATTTACTTAACTTGCACACAGTTAAGAGCTGGGAGACCATTCGAGAGTGGGATCCAAAGGTTTCTCCAATAGAGACTCAAGTGTGAATATTGATTAAACATCCTATTTAAGGGTCATTCGTCAAGCTACCTTTCTGTTTTAACTGTGGTGTTCACAATGATATATGAAGAGAATGCAAAGCAAATTTCTGGAAAAAAATGAAAGAAAAATTAAATCTATACCCATCTTAGTATTTTATTCATAGGGTGAAGAACATGATGTGAGGGTAAGCTGCTTCTTCATTAAGTCTATCCAATCAAGAACATTTTCAGCTCCAAAGGCAATAAGTAAAGAGGGAGGTGATAACCAAAACCACTTAGAAACTTAAACTTAGTACATAAGGGATAAAGGATACATGGTTAAAGACTAAAAGTCTCTAGTTACTAACTGATAGGCTATTAACAAACTCAACACACAGCTTTGGAGAGGGCCACCTGATCTTTTAAACTGATAAAAAAGGGGAAACTAAAAGAGCATGAGGATTTGGGATATTCAGGTGGCATCTGTGGGACGATGCAAAGCTCAGGAAGAAATTTTTAATGGAAGGGTCATGAGGAAGAAGAGTTGCAGTAGTTTGGTGAAACTTCCTATTTCTAATGCTGTAGCTTTTGAAGAACAGCTGTGTTTCTAACCAAACCACCAAAGACCATACCAAAATTTTCTGGAGGAAGTAACTTTTCTCATAAGAAAAATATTTTTTCTCATTTAATATATTTAATAATATATTTAATAATAAATTTAATAATATATTTAATTACTTGCAAGATAACAAATATCCAATGTCTTCATCTCTTCTTACTCTCTTATTATATGTAATGACACATATAAATATCCAAAATATTCAATTTAAAAAGCTATGTGATATCAAGGAGTTTTGTTCCTGTGTTGAAGAATACATTTCTCTTTGTATTTAAGAGATAATTATTTTAGTCATTTATTTCCTAGTTCAGGAGCCAATAAGATCTGTAAAATTTACAGTTTTGATATAAAAGAGCAATAGGCCTATTGTAAAGTTATATTCCTGAAAATTGAGACAAACATATTGTTGCAATAGTTGGCTTTTTTATTAGGAGTTCTGTGTAGACTTTTCTGGGGGCAAACTGAGATAGGTCATGTTTTACATTCTTTCAGATGTTGAGCAGAACATGCTGTTTGTAGTACATCTTCCATTCTTTGATTTTTGCTGTTGAGACCGTAAAGTATTCCAGTGGAAAAATTTTAAAAAAGCATTTACAACATTAAGAAAAGTCCTAGTACATAGCTTGTAAGAAAAGATGTGTCACATAATATTCGATTAGAATTTTGCAACAATGGGTAGAATTTCAAAAATTTACCATTTTATTTCATCTTCAAACTCCTTTGAATTTGCAATTCTTTCTAAGTTTTCTATATCTTTCTTATTATCAATTACTTTTTTGATACTGAAAATTCATTTTCTCAAGTTTTCTTAGATGTCATGTAAAACAAACCACTTTAGGTTAGAGTAGAATATCCACCTTTTTAGATTTCCGCGTTGGTAGATGTGTGAGGTTGAACTGTATTTATCTCATTCTTTGTCCCAGACTTTAGATGCAAAATGGAGGTTTTGTTATTAAAAAAAAAAAATCTCCTCCTACAGCTGTAACTAGATATTTTTTCTGGATCTTGTCAAAATTATTGATGGCTTTATTTCTGAAAATGTTCATATACTTTATAAAGTGAATTCCTACTTTACTTCTGCTGGTTGAACAAATTTGGAGGCAGTGAACAAATATCTAACATGTAATTTCTGTTGCAAGCACTTTTCTTGCACTATTTTTTTAAATAAAGAAAACATTACTAATCCAATTGTGCAAAATGGAACACCTTAAGAAATCTTGCTGGAGGTTTCTTTTTTCTGTATATCCTGTTAATCCTGTTTGTGCAGAAAAATGTGAATTATGCCTACAACACTGATATTGCTTAACCATGAGTAGAATCTATTTCAATATTATGAAAACAAATGCTCCCTTTTGAGAGTCAGAAGTGATCAAATGTTAGTTTCCCTCACCTCTCCTGTTCTTTGTTGGGAAGGGACCTATGCTRTCATGAGAAATACTAAGAGCAGTAAATCCAGTGACAGAAAAAGGAAGCATGAACGAAAAACACTGATAAGCAATGAAGTATTTGGAGTACAAGAATTTTGCATGTCAGTTGTAGCAGCTGGAAAGATGAGGTAAATTCTTTATAAGAAGCCCTTGCACATTGATTTTAGTATTATAAAAAGTCACTTAAATGTGGTAAAAAACCAAACCAAACAAAAAACTTACTGTAATTAAGTTTTTTCCTCTTTTGTTTATGGTCAGTACTTGTCTGCTGTGAGAAAACTGAGCTACATTAGTCAAAATATTTTGATTTTATTAGTTATTTCAAAAACTACACAGGTGATTGCATGGACAAAGCCATTTTCCCGATAAAACAGACTTGTAAGTTTGCTCATTCTTGCATTTTAAAGAGCATCTAGATCATCCTGAAATAAAAGGTGAAGATGGAATGAGTTGCCGAGTCTGCAGATGAGTATTTTTCACATCCTTGAAAGACCCATGAGATTTCCTCACTCTTTGGAATTGAGCTGCATATAATTGATAATATTCATGGTTACGGATCTCCAGAAACATATGAATTGCAATTCGCACTTTTGGTACAAATCTCAATGTTTCCCTGTTTTAGTGTCTCAAGTTATAATGTGGAGACAAACTTTAAAGAGTTTGTTGAGAAAAAGCTCTCGCGGACATTAATTTAATTTGTGTGCTACTGTGAGTTGAAATATATTTTGTTCAAAAGTTCCTATTGTGAATGTTTTAATTGTTCAACTGTGTTGAAAGGCATTTGGTCATTTAAGGAAGTGAGGGGAAACTAATGAAACAACAGTGAGACTGAAGGAAGAKAAGTTTTAATTAGCACTTTTATTCCCATAGTTCAGTATGTCCTGTCATGTTGTTGAATGTGACACTATATCAAAAACTAGAATATTTTTGTAGAGTAAAATCTGAATGTTCATTTTCAGGCACCACCTCATGGCTTTCAACCTTCTGAATAAACTGTACACTGTCTGGAGGACATTTATCTTTATGTATGCAGCATTTGCCATTATCACTATTAAGCTTCACTTGCAGTTTGGCAGTGAGCCCATGGAGCAGCAGTTAATAAAATAACTTATTTCTTCAGTGTCACAATCCTAGATTCATTTCCTCTCACAGTGAACAAAAAAGAAAGAATCAACATTTAGTAACTCATAAGAACATCCATAATTGTATTCTTAGTTTTATGTGACGTACCTGCTTCTTACTTTCCAGTTATTGCAAATAGACTCCAGTTGTACTACTCTTCTAAATGTAATACCCTCATAGGTGTTAAATAAGTATAATTTCGAGTCTGTTTATTCACAGAATGAGATCATTACACTTTAGTGAAATATTAAATGGCTGATCATATATTTTCATACCTATTTCAGAACTCAGCAATGTGAGTTCTTGTGAAAATTATATACCCATCCCACAAAGCTGGTTCCTCACTGACATCCCATTCATGTCCATATGTTTAGTGTCTACCTTTTCTAAAACTATCTATGCTCTTTAAAAAGTGCTATTCCATAAGTTCACAGAGTATTGTGGATTCCACAACTGAAAGAAAAAAATGAAGGCAAGGCTCAGGATTCAATTAATTTAAATCTCATTAACTAAAAAGTCCTATTGGAGTAAAGATAATAAATATATATAAACAATTCATTTGGAAGATGGTGGACAGCATAATGACAGACCTTTCTGGTTGTTTTTTCTGTTTAACATGTAGACCGATGTTAGAAGATAATACAATTTAGAGTGAATATGTCACTGGAATGATACCTAACATTTTGGAAAATGAGCTAGAGCTTCTATAGTGTAGATCACAACCATCATGTCTTGAGCGAAAATAGGAATTGGTCTCTTATTTGAAGATTCATCATGTTTGACTCAAGAATGCTCAGATTATAGATGAATCACAATATAAAACATAAGAACATATGTTACACTGAAATCTAACAGACTCTTAAATATTTCAGAGAAACCTATAACCATGAATAGTTTCTGGCATTTATATTTACTATCTCATTCCTTCTGCTCCATTACTTTGAGATACAGCCCTATAATAGATATTCTGGAAAACAGAGGTTTAAGAATCCAGCATGAGCTGCTTTCATCAGGTTATTACGTTTTTCAGTGCCTCATTCCTTACCAGACTAATGATCACAGATTCAGACATATCAGCTATGCCTAAACCATAGAAAGCAGGGCTAACACACTGGGGCGTAGTACTTTGCATGCTCCTCTATGGCTGCTCTGCTCACAGTCATGCTGGGGTTGTTTCAGTCTCTTGTCAAATTCATGCGCTCTGAAATGGGGCCCAGGCATGACTTCAGTGAAGAGCATAGGGCAGGGACTGTCCCCAGCTGGCAACATGGATTCGTTATATCTGTCTGTTGTAGGAGAGGAAGGTATGTTGCAACCATGTGAAGACAAGCTCGGTTTCACTATTCGACTTTACAGACAGAAAACAATTGCTGGCCTGTTGTACTTAGTAGAATAATTTGCAGCCTTAGTGGGGACATGTTGATAAACTCCTTTGAGCAATACAGTTTGCAATTTGTCTTTTTTGTCCCACAATAGATTTTAATCTGTTTGAAAAGATAATGCCCTGTCCATTCCATCCTCCTCATGCTAAAAAAGAAGTTCACCGTTTAGAGAAGATGGTTTGCTTGCTTCTCTCTTCTCATTGTTTTCAAGGATGGCACATCTGTARCCTCTCTGGGCTACCTGTTCCAATAATTCACCACCCTCATCATAAAAATATCTTCCTTATATCTAATCTGAATCAACCCTCTTCTAGCTTAAAGCCATTATCCTTTGTCGTATCAAAACAGGTCCTGCTAATAGAATTCATCTTTCTTACAGAGCCCCTTAAAACATTGAAAGGCCACAAGAAGATCTCCCCAGCGGCTTCTCTTCTCCCYGCCTCGGCCCTGACAGACAGGCCTAGGCTGTATGCAAAGATAGAAAGACCTGCTTCTTCCCTTGCAGTGTGAACAGCCACTCATAGAACTTTGCAGTTGAGGTAAAGAAAGCATGGACATGTTGGAAGCTCTTTGAAAGAGTCTCCTACTTGGAGGTCTCCATTCTACTAAGACCTTGCACTGCAGAACTGTTGAAATGCTCATTGCCATTAGTATTCAAGAAAGAAGTGTTCATAACCTGTTAAAGTTAAAAACTTTCTTTGCAAAATCTGATATGGATAATTTTATGCATGTTCTTGCCATGGATGCACAAATGTAAACCTCCTGTCCTTAGASATTTGATCAAAGGATATGTTCTTAGGTAAAATGATTTTTTTTTTCCATTGTTTTAACTGATTCGAATGGGTTATTGGTAATGTCAATGCCCAAGGAAAATAAACATAGCAGAAAACTCGTGGGGAGAGGGCCTTGAGGAAAAAGTAATAAAATGTTGATGTTTATTGGACAGCAGCAACTAAGGAATTGATGAATGAATGTTATGAGATAAAAATTCAGAGACAAGAAGCAAATTAGCACAGAAAGAGGCAAGTTAGAGAAATCTGATTATATATTGCCTATAGAATATATAGGCTTGAAAGATGTCAGGATAAAAAAACTTCTAGACATAAATACAACAATGTCTGGGCAATGGAAGCCATAGAATATAAAGTAAATTAGATGTAGGAAAGTTCTTGAATTTAATTCGCCCACTTGGATGAACAACGGATGAAATCTGAGAGAAAAAAAATGGCCAAATTACAATGTGCTATGGAAAGAAGCAAAACTAAAGCAACTTCAAGAAGTGAAACAGAACCCTCAACTTGATAGTAGTGTCCAACCACATCAATTGGGAATTGATGCCAGCATTTCTGAAATGAAGATGTTCAGTAGTAGGTGTGAATGAAAATGCCAATCACAAATCCAGATTTACACACTTACATATTAGCAAATCAACTCATAACACGGGCTATCAGTTTAAACATAAATAGATTAGGCTCAGATTTAAAATATAAATATATATAAATATATATATACCTTGACTTCCACTGGAAATCAACCAACAAAGTATTTAGTGAATGGAAACATTCTTAACATTTTCAAGAATTTTTTTATATTAGAAAAATTTCCTTCATATGTCTAATGTTTCTCTCCTGAACAGTGGGTATGAAGAACACAGTAAAAGTAAAAGGTTTAAAATGCGTGACTGTGGTGAGGTGATTCTGTTAGGATGTATTTAGCTGCATGAATCGCAAGCACATCTAAGACCCAGGTGCACACTCTGCATATCGACCTTTGTCAGGATGGAAACTGAACATACATATTCTTCTCTATGACACAGAGAAATAAAACTGAGAGCCTGCTAGGGGCAGGTGCCCAAACATGGACTTCTGGGAATGTTAGAGACTTATGTGCCCTGTCTGAACAACATTTTTAAAATAGCTATTTGAACATAATATATAGGTTCCCTAGTCTTTGGTAGCAGTAACATCCAAAACTCTAGTATTTTAAAAGCCACTTTATTAAAAGTACCTGGGAACTCATTTCAAAATTAAGAGAAAACAGATTGAGAATTCCTCAGCTGTTGGATCATTATGTGCCAATCTGTGTATTCTCTTTTAAGTGACCCCGGTCAGGTTTTGTCTAACAAAGAGATTTCTTTCATAACTTTCAAAATGACGAAAGAATGTTACTTTCCCTAATATTTCCACTTTTACTTTGAAGTGTTTGAAGTTTTCTTGTTATTTTTTTCTCTATCCAATCACTTTTAGAGTACATGGACTTTCAAGACTGTTATCACGTAGACACAATGACCCCAGAAATTTAGGAAGAATTTTCCAGTATTCTTATCTCTTTTCAGTGAATCTGCTTGCAAAACCTGCCATACTGTGTAGTTCACCTATGCAAGGAGCCATATTATTTATAAGACTAAAAATTTATTTCAGTGTGAAGTATGAACATTAATTTTTACCAGTTACCTTACAGGAGGTAATTTTAATAGGTCAGAAGTTTGGAAAACCAAATGCAACAGAAGAAATCATTGTCTTCTCACAGGCACACTGCAGGCTGAAGATGTTCTTTGGGTAAATTATTCATTGTGAATTTTTTCTTCAGCTCTAATTAATGTTTTCTGCTAGCAGGATATGTTTGCTACATTATAAAATCATAGATTACACAGACTTGTACTTGCAGTTCTAGTGAGATTTGATAAGAGTTTTGGTTTATTGGATTTACACCCTCACAGAATTTTATGTTTCTTTGGTTTTCACAGTAAAATGTTTTAGTTTAATTGCAGTGGAAGAAAACCAAATGTATAGGAAGATATTTTTTCTTTCTACCGTATAGCATGTTACATATCTAACAGCTGTTTCATTTTATTCTTCTTGTAGAGCTACGCAGCTGTTTTATCGAAGTATGGAAGGTGACACAACCTCGTTTTGTGTTTCCAGTGATAACTTGCCATTAGTACAGCAATATGAAGCAAGATTTATTTATCCACGTGTCCAAAGACATACCTTCAATGTGAACAAGCATAAGAAAAATGCTGGAAAATCATAAACATTACATCTACATGATACTTTTTCAAATATTAATCTATTTCTTTCCTTCTATTGGCTGTTGTTTTTAGGCTTCCTGTTCATATAGACCAGTGATAAAGATGTTCAAAAACTGGTGTCATGGGCTTTAGTTTCTGAGTGTAATACTTGCCACCTTCAATAAATAGCTGTTTTAATTAGCACCTTCTTGAAATGAAAGCAGTTTCTCCATGTTGCCTGCATAAGGAAATAAAAACATGCATGAAAATTACCCCAAGAAAATTACAGAGAAGGGTGAATCCTGAGTACTGTTAGAAGAGTAAAATTCTCTGTGGTGACTAGATGAAGCATATAGCCTACTTGTTTTTTTTTGCAGGGGAGCCAATTCCAGAGAATGAAAGGAGATATTACTCTATCTTAATGGGGTAATAATACTTAGTAATTATTCTCATTATACTAGATTAGTATTTAACTGTTCTCAGAAAATTTCTGCCTTGCATAAGCACACGTGTACACACTCTCTTTTAAAAGAAAGCAATATGTGGCCTAGTTCTGATCCATCAATCTGCTTTGTGCAGCTGCATCTAAGAAGAAAAACCTTCAAAAAGCAACACGTCTACCTACTGAGTTGCTGAAGGACTCATCTTCAAATAGAATCTTCAAATGTTTTTTTACAATTGCCAATAAAGTTGTATCCTGTTAATTCTCCTGTTCAGTTGTGTATGTTGTGGTAGGTTGCAACAAGCTAAACCACTTTTTGGCTAATGAGGTAAAGCCGATTTTCAAACATGGAAAAATACTTGTATAAATATTCAAAAGTGGAAAATGTTGATTAAAGAGGATTTTGGTAATCTACTTCATTAACTCCTCTTGGAAACTCTGATCCTAACATCCCCTTTGCCTTTCTTTTAAGACCTTTCAGTTAGAGCTCATTTAATGACTTTGATACTCAGGCTCTCCTGTCTTTGCTGTTAAATTAGGCAGTGCATGAAGTCAGAGTATATTCTAGCCACCTAACTTAATAAATATAGTGACATTTGAGTGATACATTTTTTTCTTTGTTGTAAAAAATGTCACATGAATCTAGAATAAGGAATCAACAAGATACTTAAGATAAAGTGTTCAAATATAATTAGAAAATAAATTTAATCTCATAGAATTGACAAGGTTTGAGGGGGCCTTAAAATAATTTTGTTCCAACCCCCCATCCCCCCATGGGCAGGGATGCCACTCACTAGATCAGGTTTCTCAGCGTTCCATCCAACACTGCCTTGAACACTTCCAAGGACAGGGTATCCACAACCTCTCTGGACAAACTGTTCTGGTGTTTCACTACCCTTTGAGTAAAAAATTTCGACTTAAATATAAAAAGGCAAGAAATCTATCTCCAGTGTGCAAGTCCAGTGATGGTTACTGATGTGGGATAGAAAATTGAGTTTAAAGCAATTCGACCTGGAACATATATTGGTACACTATATTAAATATTATACCATGTCTATAAGATTCCTCCTAATTATATACTGCCATTCAAACTATGTACTAGTTTGTGCACTAGTTTTCTGTAAATTAATACTGTTCCTCCTAAAACTGTTTCTATTTTATTCTCATTGTCTGACACAACCAAAAAAGTACACACACACACATCCCTCCTTGTGTATCTGGCTATTTTGTCTATACATAACTAGTAAATATCCCAAACTAAAAGCATCCTTAATTAAAATTAAAGTTTTAAAACTAATTTACTATAAGATTGATAGTTGCTACAGCTACATTTATGCTAAAAGAATTATTTGAAATTACAGAAATTAAAACTTGCCTTTTAAAAGTTGTCTCAAAGAAAGCATATCAGTGTTCAAACTCTAAATAACATTAGCTTATTCAATTACTTAAAGACTGATTCAAAGATTGCCTGAAAAATTTGTTAAAAGTCTCAGTTAATTTACTTTGGATTCATGTTTGGGGGTTTGTTTGTTTGTTTGTTTGTTTTTGTTTTGTTTTGTTTTGTTTGTTTGAGGGGTGGTTTTTTTTGTAATTGGGGTTTTTTTTGGTTGGGTTTTGTTTTTTTTTTTTTTAATAAAGCAAGTTGAACATATTTCCAGTTGTCACAGTTGCAGTTTTAATTTTTTAGGTGAGTACATTTTAAGTCAGGTCAAAGTCTCAACTCTCAAGTGTAGTATTGTGTGTTAAGAATTATCTTGCTCATGAATCTTATTAAAATATAAGGTTTATTTGAATGTTTGTCTGTTGTGTGATAACACTTGTATTTTCTTCTTCCTTGAGATGTTCTGCCACAAATAATTTTGTTGTAATGAAATACATGGGCTTACATGTTTTGGAAAAAAAATTGATCTATATTGTTTATATATAATGAAAATTATGTAGAAACATGGAAAAAAATGTTAGAATTATTCAAGGTATGTTCAATTGTGATCTTTGTGGAATTGTGTCAAATGTAAAACATTTAAAATTGCACCGAGTATAAAAAGAAAAATTTACACAGCCTTTTGGAAAGGTCTATGGTGAGTAAATAAAGCTTACTTAGTGTTTTAAATTTGCATTTCTTCTGAAATAAACTTAAGTAGCTTGTTGGTCACTGTTTGCTAGTTAGATACTAAATTTGTAATTAGAACCATTTCAATATTAGTATTCTGTGCTTTCAGTAGTCACACGCACATTTAAATAAGCATTTGTAAATACATCTGATATACTAATTGTATCTGAAATATGTCTCTGTATTTTTTTAGCTACTAGTTTTTAAAAGAACAATGTGTGTCTGTCCAGAAAATGACAGAGTCCTCATGATATCTTGAAAATCATTAATATTTTTTGCAATTGAAGCAGTTTTTTCTCATCTCCAAATACCTGTTTTTCTGACTCCTGAGCTGAACTGCATTAGCCAAGACAGATAGAAGCCAGATAGTCACCAGCTTTATTTATATAATGATACCCTTTTTTTCAGCTATAACTGCTGGTCAGATTGCTCCACTCTGCCAAGAGTCATTTCTCTTCCCACAGCTTGAAAATCACTCCTCTGATTTTCAAGTAGTCCCATTTCCAAGTTCCGAAGTGATAGGAACAGAGAAACTTAGGAATGGCCATGATTAAAAGTTTATTTTCCAGGTGGACTTACTAGCATTGGGTCTGCTTTTATGAATGCAGCTGTAGGTCTCATCTCAGAAATGGTTTGTGCCCCACTGGCTCAGAGCACAGGTGAAATTAATACGACAGCTTCCACATAATCGTACATCAAGGTCTTTTCTCTTTTCCCATACCTGGTTGTAAATCTCTCTCCTCATTTCAGTGATTTTTTCAAGTCCACAGCGTCTATTGTCTCCCACTGAATTTGTTTGTGCAGATAGCACAACACATTTTGGAAATAATATTTACCAATTTGACACGAATGTACAATGGACAAGGGAAATGTGACAACTTTTAACGTTTGAAAATCACAATTTTTTCTCACTTTTGATTAGAGAGTCCCTAGTGAAAAGTTGCACAAAGTTAATACTGACTTTCTAACAGCTCTGTGCTGAAATCCAATGCGTAGACACTGCAGGCACTGACTGGTTAATTTCAGTTATCATCCACTGACACATCTTGAGGTGTACAGAATTCGGAAATATTTTTGTTGGGTTTATACACAAATTTTTTGATCAAAGAAACTTCAAGAAGACATGGCATACCTCCTTTTTCTTCCCAAAAATTTTTCCTCACATTCAGAAGTCAAAGGTATTTAGAAAATCATTGTTACTCTAGATGCCTGGATAGATCTAAGTAATGAAGTAATCAATCTTTGTGTATATTTTCTCTAATACCCAAGAAGGAGTATCATAACTGTTTTCTTGAGTTATGACATTAACTGTGACAGCATCTAAATTACATCACAGGTAGTAATTATCCTGAGGTTTTATTATTTTTAACCAATTATCTTCTATATTAAAAATGATAAGTAGACAATTGCAACTGTATGCTGGCACCTGATTTCGTTCCTTTATTTTCTTTTTCTTTTTTTTTTAATATATAATTTCAAAGCTTCTTTCACACAGCATCTTAATGCAATTCACTTTTTTGACACAAATCTGCATTACTGGAAGGTCACATTTTAAATTTTGGAAAGATTTTTCTGGCTATTAAATGTAATCTGCTATATTAAGGAAAGAACATGGCAGATGGCACCGTTTGATTTTTCTTTTTCACTTCATTATCAATTAGTTTTCTGAATTTCAGAGGATTATATCAGGTTCTGATGGTCCCAATTTAATATTTATCACAGCAGTAAAGGTGCACTGTAGTTCCTGATACATGAGAAGAATTTATTCATAACTGATTTCTGCTCTAATGAAAATGTTATCTGGTATTAGTATCCTTATATTTTGGGATTAAGGAGTCTAAAAATGCTTCTTGTGTGTTCTCCAAAACCAAAATGAGATAAACTAAGTCAGTGGTTTTCCACATTTGTGCAGAATTTCCTGAGTTCTTCATCACAGAAGAACGCTTGCCCTTTAATTCTGTAATTACACAGTATTTAAATTTTCAGTACTGAGGCATTTACTGGACCAAAATCATGTTCTGACTTACGCCTGAAGAAGTGCAGTGTCTCTGCTCATTTCAACCAATACCAGCTTTCTCTCAATAAAAAAGCAGTCTACAGAGAGATAAGAAGACCTTTTTCCTGCCTTGCCTCTTTCACCTCCCAATATGAAAATGCAGTGTCTGTAGAGGCTATGGGGGTTTATGACAGAAGTCTTTGTAAATAACACAATCTCCATTTTAATAACTTCTTGAAGCAGGATCTGCTTGTTCTCCTGTGCAAGGCACTCTCTTTTTGGATTTATTTTTTATATCCTACTCACCTGAAGCTAAACTAACTTCGGATTTTAGTTAGTGATTTTTGGGAAACTGAAAGGATAACAATAATTGTAATACTCAGACCCGATTTTAAACTGTGTAGGAAGGTCACGGTAGGAAAGAAAGAGTCAAGGGGAATGAAATTTGATGGCTCTGAAAAAACAAAGGGAAGGAGGAAATAACGAGGAAATTCTGCCCTATGGCTGTCATAGGTTATTTAATCAAAGCTGGAAAAAAGGTAAAACTGCTTCTTAAATATTTAGGTGTAAAATGCACAATTAAAAAGTTTTTAAGGTGCTGTATCTAAAGAGAATGATTCTGGACATCTCATTATCTAATAAAAATAACATTTGCTTTTTTAAACATTTTTAAATGAATTTCTAAATAAATCAAAAAATAAATGTGTACACCATTCTTCTGTAAGCAGGACATAGCAGACTGTCAAGGGACTAGAGGGATCTTCGTCTGATTGCCTTTAGAGACAGGAGAAAGAGGAAGGCATTACTAGAATTATTTAGATGTATATGTTCAAATCCACAAAGGATTTGGGATGGATGCAGGCACCTAGTTTAAATATCAGACACAGTCCTCAAAACCACAAAGTCTTAGGCATCTAATACCTACCCACAGGCACTTGAAATTTTACCAGTGAATTGCTACTAGTACAGACAATTTGCTTCCAAATCTTTCCCTATTTGGTAGCACTGAGTGGCTTAATGCATCCTGACCATTTGCCTGCAGCTGGAAACATCTGCTTAGGCATTTCACACAGATCAATCCAGAAAGTGTATTCAGAGTGAGAGAAGCAATGTGCATACCTCCTTTTACTAAAAACAGCAAGTGGTGCTGCTTTTGCCTCCAGAATATCTGCTGCAACCTATACAAAATATACTAATGGACATCTAAAACCAGAAATAGTTCTTGTCTGCTGGTTTTCAGTGTTCAGATGTACTCTTGTCTGGACATTTTTGAACAATTTTTTTTTAATTTTTAAATTTACTCTCAAGTGGCTTGCAGCAAAATTGAACTCTGACTAATGTTAATTAGTCTACCAATATAAAAAACTTTTTACAGTAAGCATTTGCTATTGTATGCTTTGTAGTCACAAGAAAAACATTAATTTAGCTCCGGAACAACTGCCTAGAAGCCATACACTGTGATGGTCCATATGCAAAATTATGATGTGATATGAGGATGGTTGAGATACATGGATGGATGTTATTTATCTGAGATCACGTCAAGCACAAAATGAGTTTACAGCATGAATGATCACTCTGACTCTGAATTACTGTTATTTACTGCAATATTCTTTTATAAGATTTTGTGGAGTCCAAAGGAACATATAGCCCTTTAGAAAGGGCATGGAAATGGAGAGTGATTTGTTATATAAGTGCAGGCCTTTACAACAGAATGAACAACTTTTTTAGTTGTGTTTTGATGTATGTGATTGGAGCTTATGAGAATATATAGCTTTTCTAACTTTCCTGATAGGTTAAGAAGCAGTTCTTCACATAATTGTTATCAAAATATTTCTACCAAAATGTTATATTACTATGGAAAATTGTTGTCATTTAGATGGATCTTGAGAATGGTCCTAGCCTAGGAAGGTTATCTCTAGATCTTGCTATACACCTTTTGTACTCTGTTGATTTATTCAATCAGATGATTCCCCAGAATGTCTTCCAGTTAAAATTCCAAGAGCGGGGATGGTCCAGAGCATGCCTTTATCTACTGTGAACATTTCTGTCGGTTTGATATACAAAGCTACAGGTGTACTCACTAAAAAATCCCATGAACTTTGTAAATTGTTGCTCCGCTTTTGGCTAGTGAAGAGCATTATTTGGAGAGCAGATGTTGTTGCTGGTAATTTCACTGTGATTTTGAAGAACCAGTCTAATCAAACTTACTATTCTAAAGTTGAAACAACTTTTAAATGTGAAATTAGAGCAAYATGATCAGGAATTTCTAGTAATTTTCACATTATTCTTCTTCTACTGCATTTTATCAAATTATGTCAAAGTTTTCTGCTTACTAACGTTGGGAAAATCTCAGCTTCCCCTTCCCAATTGAATCTTGAAGCAAATAAGATATAATCAAAACTGAGAAGAGTTCTCATGCTATTTAAACTAGGAGAAACTTAATTATCACAGATGAATAACCTTTTTCTAATTGCTTCCTTAGATACTTTTAATTGGTTCCTATAATTTTTTGAAAATATGATTAAATATTTAAATGCTGACTTAGCTTGCTTCAGTTTTAGTGTTTCTTTATTAAAATAGGTGCAGCTTTACCAACCGTGACAATTCTGCTAGAGTGCCTTAGTGGTTTTAGTATTGTGTCCTTGTTACCGTCCAAAGTAATAACACTTAAATGTATAAAATTATGTAGTTCATTAAGATAGTYGACTGCAACAGCAGAAATTTTTACTTGTATGTGTCTTAAGTACTCTTAAATTCTTTGAGTTATTGTATCATGATAGAAAGAAAAAGAAACAAGTGAAAAAATTACATTGGTCTTTGTACCCTTATTTCATGTGCTATGTATTAAAAATGTGTTTTGTGGTTTTGCAAAGAAATAATGGCATGACAAATAATTATACTCATTCTATTTTTAAAGTTACATTCATTTCAACATATGTGTCTGTCAAGATATATTTCTGGTTTTCCTCTCCTCAGAATTTCTCTTTCAAACTCTTCCATTCCACAGATATGAACAGTTACAGTCATTTCCTTTTTCCCTGATGTTGCAAGCAAAGATGTTGTTGCAGTTGTTGTGTGAATAACATCTCTTTGTGGTCACTCTCAATGATCATTTGCTGCTCATGAGACAATGCTGCCACTCAGCAATGAACTGTTTGAGCAAGACAAGATTTGGGAGAACAAGTGAATCAAGTACGAGAGGTGAGTAACAAACTAAAAATAACCTGCCTAAGAACTATTCCCCAGATCCATCTGAATAATTACAGTCTTCCAGAGCAATATAACCATTGGCTAGAAATATTTTTATAATAATTATGTGGAGGACTTCCTATAAACCCATCAGGAAATTTAGGAGACCTATGTATTTCTGCTTATTATCACAATGATTTCAGAAATTATATTGCTTGTGCAGTAGCATATGTCCATCTTGTTACCTGGGTGTGCAGCTGCTGATTTTTATGAAGGACTCTGCCTGAATAAACCCTGAAATTAAATGTGGAAAGTGTGTTTTACCTGAAAAATCAAAGGCTTGGTTCAGTATGAATTCTGGGTCAAGATTGACATGTTAACACTTGAGTTTGCTTTACATTGAACGTACCATTAACAATAGCTCTTCTCTTAAATGCTAATAAAATTTACAGATTAACTGCTTACTACCTATTCTTCTTAAGAAATATGTGTTCTGGATTGCAAGGGTAAAATGTCATAGCTGAGTAGCAACTTGGGCTTTGTCTGATTTCGAGAAAAAAAATAAGCATCTTGTCCTTTCAATGGTAAGACTTGTATTCTGTCTTAGTGTCTAAAAGCACAGGCACCCAGATACTATTTATAATTTTATTATTTGGAATTACTTTACAGTTTCTAGTTCGGAGAATTATGCACAGCTCATATTTGGTTTTTATTGCTTCTTCTCTTTTTGAGATGTAATTTATACCACATCACATCAGTAGTATTTTCATAAACATAGAAACTATACAAACTACAGTTTTGTTTGCTTTTAATAAAGAAATCTGTCATCTTATTGTAGTGAGAACTCAATGTGAAAGGGAAAGCCAGATTTTTGTGGATAAAAATATTTTTTTCTCTGTTCTGATATTTTTCAAGCCAAGATTTAACTTTAATGGTATTCACTTTATGTTTTTAAACATTTCTATGTGGGTAGAAAGAGATATTTGTACAGAAACATTCTTTCTTTCATTGTGAAAAAGCTATTGCAATAAACCTTCAGCTGGCATCAGTAAAGGTTTTCTAATACTCGTACCCCCTACCCATTGCTGCATATTCTATCGTTGAACTTCAGACCAATCAAACAGCGGTGATATTTTTGCTGCTTCTAGAATTACTCACACAGTAGAATTTTGCTGGAAAATAACACTGGGAAATTGATCTCAATCATCACTGAGAAGCAAAAAATGGTTTTTTTCAGTAGTTTGATGAACTCAAATACTTTCTTTGAGTTTGGGGTGTTTTTGCAACATTCAAGCATGGTATTTTGGAGTTATTTTAATGTATGAGAAATTTAAACCAATACAGAATAATTGCAAACTTAATAAAATTTCCAATTATTCTGTTAATATAATAGAAGATAAAAAATAATATGAATAATACAGTTGAAACAATAACAATTAAGTTGTAAGTAATTACAATTCAATTTCTTAAATTATAGTACTATATTTATTTTATTTTCATTTATTTTTGGAATACAGATATTAAAGTGATCCGAAGTGTCTAACTGTAAAATGAAGTTTGTCTGTGTATTCAGATTCAGACATGAATGGGGTGACTGTTCAGGGTTGCAAGGAGGTTGATTTCTCTGTTTAACATAAGACATGTTAACATGACAATTTTTCAAGCATTCATGAGGATGTAATCACTAATAAGACATGAACTGTGATGCCCATGTAAAATGCAATCAGCAAATCAGTTTTGGGGAAAGCCATTTCTAAAGCGGAGTGAAATGTTTCCAACAAATCCCAATTTAYATTCTAAAAGTGTTAAAATAGGATTTTAACCTAAATTTTCACAACTGACTGATTTAATTTTCTTGGTCATGGATATACATGCACTAAGGAGAGGTAGCTAGAATAATTTTTAAAATTACTTTAAAGTTTGAATTCATGCAAATACTGAAATATAAAATTTATTGCAATAAAAGTACAAGGATAGATAGTGTAATATAGAGTAAAACAGTGTTTTGAAAGGAAAAACAAATCTGTCAGCCCAGGTCTGCAGGAGCTGTCTTCTTTATTTTACTATGTAAGGTATAAAAAAGTAGCTTTAAATTTTTTTTTGTATTTATTTTCTTATTCAGCAAGAGATTCTTGTCATTTCCCTCAGGAAAGTAACATTGCTGCTTTAATAGAACTTGGGATGTGTTTGAAATAGCCAGTTCAACTTTCTTTATTGTTATTCAACATCATAACAACACTATTTCTTGTTACACTATCTTGCATTCTTTAAAATAACAATTTTGTCTTTTGGGTTTTCATCCTTCAAATGCTTATTGATTTCTTGTTCCACTCCAGGCATTAGACAAGCCAGAGATGTGTAATTTTCTAGAATTGTCATGGTTGTTTCTGAAGTCCCTACAGTTTACAAATGTTTATCTGGAAGATAGTTTCTTGAAGTGAATCTCATATTTCAAGCATTACTCCACCAGAGATGCCCAGAGACAAGTGCTGCCTGTTTGCTCTCTCTCAAGATATCTCTGCATAAATTGGAAATAAATGGTCCTAAATTGAAAAGATTTGGCTTTCCTTTTCTGTCATCTCACATTGAAAACTTACAGTTCGTTATCACATTAGAAATTCTTTCCATTTCTGAGGCTGTCTATCAGTGAGGTCTTCCTATCACATGGAGAATTTGTTCTTCGCATGGTTGCCTCCTCTTACCCTTTCAGGTCTCTGTTTCCAAAGTTGAATCTCAAAATTTCAAACATAAAATACATCAAGATATAACAACTGTCAAGAATCCCAGTACTCCACATCACATATTGTCATACTGTAGCCATCAGATTTACTCATTCACATAGTATATTGTGAATAGCCTTGAATAAAAATATGTCTTGGGAAAAACTCTGACCTACCTGCTAGAGAAAGAGATATTGAGCACCACAGAGCTGGCTCACTAAACCTGGAAATTTCCCTTGCTAATCTAAAAGGTAAGTAAGATTGCTTTCTGGTTTCTTCAGACTGTGAAACTGGGAAAATGCATCCATTACAGAAACACAACATGATCTTCTACATGAATCTCTCTCTCACAGATTTTTTGGCAAGCTAAAGTGGATAAGTAAAGATAACATATTTTATCATATCAGCTACTGGATTTATCACAAGTTAGAAAGGATCCATAAGTTCCAAAAACATGCAAGCAGAAAGCAGGGATGGAAGCAGGATTGTGCATGTATTAAGGAAGAGTACAGGTATTTTGCAGCTCTGAGTTTCTGTAAAGCAACAGAAACATAAACTTAACAGCAAACACCCACAAAGCATTTAGGAGCCTTTCACAGAAAACAGAAGTTTTAATAGATTGCAGGACTGAAAGAGAGTCTGCCCTGGTTCAATTTCTTGTGATGTATAGTTTAACTGTGCTGATTACTGAGCACAGCCTAAACCCAGAGAAGTAGTTTGTAGCTGTAGTTGTGACACAGAATGAAATTATGATAGAAAAGTGGTGATTTTCTGGGGAACCAAATTTAAAAAATAAAATGTATGCACATAGATATCTCCTGTGCAAAAAGATACTTTTCATCTATTGACAGTCCTGGGGAGTACAGATAAAATTATCCTAAATACCAGAGAATTTACAGACTTTGCTGCTTTTAATGTTGCCAGTTGAAAGGAAATGCCAAGCAGAGTTTCAGGCCTGTCTGAAAACACCAAAGCAACAACGTGTTGTTTTCTACTCACATGCTTAACAAACTAATAGCACCTAACCTGGTGCACCCTAAATATATCTGTTACATGACATGTCTACTGGAGTTTTCCAAATTAATATTTCACTCTGTCTATTCAACATGGAGAAATTTTATTTGCATAGATTATTTTGGAAGTTAAAGGCAGGTGTTTTTGTCAGTGGCCTCAATAAAAGGGCTATTTTTGACATGTTAAAGTTTTTGTTAGATTATAACTTACATGAAATAGTAGCCTAAGGGGTGACAAAATACAGCTTTATTTTGAGATGTTAATGAGATTTTATCATGTTGCATAGCAGAATCCAAAGGCATCTTACTACCAAGCAAAGATGAGAACTTAAAGGTAGATTTTTGTTCAATTTGGAAAGAAGATGTCACTCATTGACTGGAACACTGGGTGTGGGACATCAATACTGAGGGACTAGTATAAGACTCTCCCATGGGCTTCAGGTGAAAATTTCTTTGTGCTTCTTGTTTCATCAGTTTCAAAATGAGTGTAGTGTAATAATCACATGTAAAAGTAACGGTGAGACTTAATGCATATTTAATGAAATGTTTCCCCAGACAAATAAGAATTTCACATTTGTCTGGATTTGAATTAGTTTTAGGTTAGAATGCATAGCTTGACAAATATGTGCAAAAGCTCTGAATAAATTGCCTCTTGAAATAAGGACAAAATAAAGATGACTCTTAAATTGCTTGTTGTAAGATCCTGTACTCTCAAGAATATGGTTGTAATTTTTATACAAAGAAAATATTAGTCCTCTTGACAAATATGTACAAATAAACCTGAATTTCTATTTCCTTACATGTTAATGAGAAAGATTGATTTAATACACATGAGGAGTTGAGCAGCTCTGTGCTTATCTCTGGAAGCTTTCACATTATGCAGTTGGTGATCTGGCAGCTTTTGTGATTGGTAGACCCCTCGCAAAGGCAACTGTGAGGCAGATAGAAAGGTTTTAACACCCTTCTGACAAATAAGCAGCTGACAGCATCCCTTGATGGTGTTGTTTGGGACACAGATTCGCCAAACACTGTCTCGTTTACTTGAAAATGTCAGCAGCTGGAACAGGGAACAAGATGGTGACTAATAATTCTGAATTATTTGCAGCCATTAATTTTAATTGGGATTCAAAATGTTCCAATTTGATGTACATTTAAATTACTAATTAAGTTTCACTCTGTGTATCTCTCATATGAAGCAATTACTCATATTTCTCTCTGAGATAAATACCTCAAAAGCAAACTGAAGAAAGACTGTGATTTTCATCAAACTGTATGCATTTAAATTTGGCATTCTCCTTATTAGTCATATCTTAGTAAGATTCTGTAAGGACTGGAAAGATTTTTTAAAAAAACCGAATTGTTTTAATAAAATACACCCCTTTATGGAGAAAAAAAAGTAAACTACTTATAAATTTCAGTATACTATACAAMAATGCTTGGATTTTTAGTATTTTTGGGTTTGGTTTGTTCATTAGTTCATTTTTTTGTAAAATTATGTTGCACAAAGGGATGTCTCCTAAGCTGCCTGAATTCACATATTTTTCACCATTTTGGAAAARTCAACCATCCAACCATGGAGAATTCTCTGTTATCTAGATGATTACTCCACACACTTTGAACAAAATAAGATGTTGTTAAAAAGTAAATGTGAACTGGTTGAATAATGCCCAGAAATAATAAAATACTTACTGATGAAAATACTCACATAATAAGTAAAGGAATAATAATTAAATAAAAATAACAAATAATAGAAATAAAGAAATAAAAATAGCAAGAACTGACACTATCTAAGGATTCAAGAGGCCTTAATAACATGTTTTTCCAAAAACTGTTCATGCATAAGTAATAATACAATTTAACACTGTAAGCAGCTCATCATATCATGCTGTTGTCTCAGTAATATGAAGAAATGGATCACCCTCTAAAAAGAACCAAAAGTAAAAAGGTTCATGTCAAAATGCACAAGGTTTTCTGTAGATACTGAGTAGAAATAGAAAACTAAAAAGTCTTCCTTTCAGAACTTAGTAACCTAGTAGTAAAATCAAAATAACAATCAGATGTCCTGTATGACACAGCACATCATATAAGTTGCATATGGGATTTTTAATTTATAGTAATATATGTTAGTCAATCAGTTAGTCCTTCTCTTCAGATGACCACCTACTCATTTTACTATATTGAAAACAATTCTTTGCATTTAAAAATTCTGGTTTTTTCTAGGACCTCAACTGAAAAAAACATTGGGAGTCAAGTCATGCTATATATCCAGGAAAGTTAACAATAAAAGTTATTTGCTAGAGGCCAGTTTACTTCAGATTTTTGGGGATTTTTTGCTTAAAAAGTAAGAATGAACTCTGTATCTACTCCCAAGTTTCCAATTCATTTTTTCCCCTTTATTTCTAAATTTACTAGAAACAAGGTTGCAAAAAACTTACAGCTTATCTTCTAATCCTAAATTACTTACATCTAGCAACACGTTTTTGTTGCGCTGGTTTTGGCTTGGGCCGATTTTCTTCACAGCGGCTCCTATGGGGCCATGTTTTGTGCTGAAAACAGCATGGATAACACAGGGATGTTTCAGTTACTGCTGAGCACTGTTTGCACAGAGTCGAGGCTTTTTTGGCTCCTCACAGAATCCCATCAGCCAGGAGGTTGGGGCTCCAGGGGAGCTGGGGGCGGGGCACAGCCAGGACAGCTGACCCCAGCTGACCAAAGGCAYATTCCAGATCATATGGCACCATGCGCAGCATACAAAGGTAAGGGAAGAAGGAGGAAGGGAAGGGAAGTTCCGTGTGACGATGTTTGCCTTCTCAAGTCACCATTTTGTGTGATGGAGCCCTGCTTTCCTGGGAATGGCGGAACACCTGCCTGCCCATAGGAATCGGTGAATGGATTCCTTGTTTCGCTTTGCTAGTGCATRTGTTTTTCTTTCCCTATTAAACTGTCTTTATCTCAATCCATGAGTTTTCCCACTTTTACTCCTCTGATTCTCTCCACCATCTCACTGAAAGGGACAGTGAACGAGCGGTCRCATGGGGTTTAGTTACTTACTGGAGTTAAACTGCTACAAACATTTAACACAGACTTGTGCAGTTATGTTAAGCTGTTATGTTATTTTGTTCGATTTTATTGTATTTTATTTTGTTTTATTTTATTTTATTTATTTTTAAATTATATTTAATGAAGTCGTGATTATTTTATTCTGTACCAGGAGTTAATGTCCCTTATTTTTCATGCTGTAAGTTTGGCCAACCAGTTAGGAATATCATTGTCAACAGCTGAATTAATCTAAGATGAATTCATCTTATTTGTGCAAATCATGAATAAGAGCATACTGTCATGTTTAGCTTCAATTAATTTTCTTTCCTTTCCATGTTAGGGTGGAAGTAGAAAAATATGGATATATATAGTAAGTGGGAAATGACAACCCAGCTCTACACTTGATAAATAGAACAAGTTTTTTAAGAAACTGGGAGACTAATACTGTAGGCATTAAGGAGTATATATGCACATGGCTTTATCAATAGCATAGAGGATTTTGTGATCACAGAAGAAAATCTGATTTCTCTTTGCTTGCAACATAGATGGATAATTTTTGTTTGTTTGTTTACATGTGGTTTTAATAAAGGCAATAAATGTGGGGGTAAAAGTGTGATGGTGGCATAATGCTGAAATTGTAGGAATTTACATATTACTGGGCATCTAATTAATAGGAATAAAATAAATGAAGAAAAGATTAATTCTGTTGTGAGAATGCAAGTGTCYAGAGAAACACAGAGAGCACTTGCTGATCCTAAAAGACAAGAAATGTAACCAGCTTACTTATCTGTGAAGTTTAGTGGGTTATGACRGAATCAAATATAATAACCTTGTCATGCTGCCGTAGGAGATGAACCACGTGCTCCAAGCAAAACTAATACAAGAAGGGTAAGTTTGACGAGGCAGAAGAGATCACAGATCTCTCCTTCAAACTGCTGTGTCAGTAAAAAAAAACCCTGTGCAAGTGAACCTGAATTTCAAAGAAGAAAAATCAAGCAAATACAAGTGTTGAATTAGAACATACACGTGAATAGCACAACCTAAATACCAAACGTTGCATTAATAATATCTTAAGCCACAAGTGAATAAGTATTTCTCATTTTATGATTGTGATTTGTATAATTTTGATTTTTGTCTTCTGCACAGATTGCAGGGCTCATCTGATTATTATAATCATTATCATTATCATTATTGTTAGCGTTATCATTATCATTATTCAGTCCTTTTCTGATGGGCACCAAATAACAAAGTACTTTTTTTGAGGATGACATTAAATTATGAATGAATCAATATTTTATAAATGTTATTTTGCACTGAGAGACATTAGAACCCAACTAAGTCTCTTCCATAATTCTGTATTTTATAGATATTTTTGTATCACCAAAATATTATACAAATTTCTATTTTCAATGGATAATTTTAGTTTATGGATTGCCTTGACTGAGCAGTTTCTTTCTTGGAATAGCTTCATTTCATTTATTCTGGAAAATTATAGCAAATATTTCAAAATTAGTTGATTAAAATCTAGCAGAGATTCAATGTTCTCTGCCTTTCATTTGATTTTTTTGCAGTAATCAGTTTTCTTTACCCCTCTATAAGATTTCTAAATTCCAAAATATTTAAAGACTTTATAGAAATAATTTTTGATGTAAGCAGTTTCCCTGTGAAGTATTCTGATAAAAATCTTTTTGCCTGTGGGCCTAAGAAGTCTATTTAACAATATTTAACAAAAATAAAAAGTTAACAAATAAAAGAGGAAAATTATAGTTTTCTTATTATGATTAACAAAAGTTAGAGGCTGTAAATAGGGTTCTTCAATGATTTAGTTCAATGAATAAATATGAATAGTTAGAAAAATGAATAGAAATGTTAGAAAAATGAATAGAAATATGAATAAATAAGGAAATTAGTAGTTTACAAAGTTTTGTCAAAGGAAAGAAAAATTATCTTGTGACGAAAGGTACACCAATGTAAATAGAATTTCTGAGAATTTGTTTCTTCTTAGAGCATCCTTGCTAAAGGAGATGCTCTTTAGTTAGAATACATATAGTTGTTGGTAGGTATGAAAATCAGCGTAACAGGACCCATAACAATAACAAAACAGTTTAGATAATTGCAGAATTGTTTTTTTCACAGAATACCTGTTCTTTGACAAAAACAGAAATTCCAAACTTCAGAAAATTMTGGGAAAAAAATGCATACTATGACAATAATGAGCAGAGGTCACACTCACAAATAGAAATTTCCATATTTACCTGGAAAGAGATGTGGACAGAAGTATGGTCTGGAAYAAAAGGTTTCACAGGGTCTAGAGGCAGAGAAAGAAATGACTACTCTTATACCTACAGTTGAACTATCCAAAGCTGAAGTAATTGAAATATTTTAGTGAGTGTTTGCACCAAAAAGTGACAGATGTTTCAGCTTATAAAATAATTTTTGTCTTGAGTGAACAATCCAACATAGAACACTGCTAATTATTTCTCTACTACACTCACCTGTACTAGACATAAATTAAAAATAAATTCAATTAAAAATTATATTGGAAACCAGAGGAAAATAATTTTGTATGAATTAATACTTCATTGTAGCTGCAATAAGATATTCTGACACAATCATTATGTTAGATCTACTGCTGTTTATGAACTCAGAATAGTGATGCAAGAATCAATAAAAAGTTTCTGAATAGATGCAGACCACATTAGGAAAAAACAAACCAAAAGAACCCACTGAGTACAATAGAAACTTCTGCTTGTTACATATTGCATCTGATTTAGTTGTTGATTATAATAAGCGCAAAATTATTTCTTGGTGATTTATACCTAAAAAGTTCATCAGAAGATAAATCTTCTAAAGACTTACAATGCCATAAGGTAAATTAGACCAAAATTGTGGTATTGGTACTAATTCATTCAAATCATGATAGTGATGACTGAGAATGGATTTTTTCATCATTCCCATGATAGAGTTCAATAAATTCTATTTCATTATTGTGGATAAAGCAGGCTTTTAAGGTTAGATGCTCAGCATTTTGATGGCATGTAAATGTTACTTTACTTAGTGCTGCAACACCTGAACCACGGTCTATCTAACATTTAATTTTTGATCATGCATAGCAACCTGATATTTTATGTCATCACATCAGTTTGAAAATAAAAAAAGAGAAAGAAAAAAGAAAAGAAATGCAATTACCTTTGATCAAGAATTGCAGTGCTTTAAAACTTAATAAATCTGCACCCAAAAGTCTTGATTTCTTTGATAATATAGTGGAAATAGGAAGTCGTTAAGAACATTATGTCAGAATTCCTCCAAGCATTGATAGAGGTTGTTGAGAAAAGCTATGGTCTCAGTGATCCAAAAGATTATTGCTTCAAGTTTGTCACTGGCTGCGATGATCTTGAGAAAGACCTTTAACTACTAAACCACTAAGAACTGATGTTGGCTTTTCTGGGTGGCTTCACTGGACGCTGAGAACACTCTTAATTTAACTATGTGATCATTGAATGTGTTAACTAGAAGTAGCACTTATTATATTTTATTTCAACATATACATCAAAAAGCAGTCAGAATTCATATGTAGACACTTCTACTTTTTATGGACAAAACCAAAATCTTCTCTCCTGTGCACAGGAGGCCCAAGGAGATGTGCTGCTGAAGATGCTTAAAAAACTTATGAAGTACTTGGTTTGGTGCTTTCTTGTGTCCTGACAAGATTGTACTTCCAGCAAAGCAAGGGCATGCCTCCTGGAGGAGCGGGCAGGAGTGAGGGGGAAAAGCACACAAAATATGGAGATATTAATATTTTAGTAGTGGGGTATTGCTGTGGAGTTTATGTCTACTTTTGGAAAATATCATATCAAAGTGCCAAAGTAAAGGGTAGAGTGCTTTTATTTACTCAGATAAATATTGGATAACTCATTATTAGACAAGTTATGGGCTATTAGAAGCCTTCTGGCAGACCCAGCCCAGCCCAGATGCCACCGGAAACATAYCATAAAACACTGTCAGTTGCAAATAACAACAGTTACTGGGCTGCAAGGTTGCACACTCATTTAGCTCTGCTGTGGAGGGCCTGTTATGAAGTTTTGCTTTCCATTTTCTTTGTTTTCCCACTGATTTACCAACTGTCAGGTTGTCTGTCTTATTTTTCCTTAGTTCATCCCTTTCCCTGAGACTTTATTCCTCCCGTCTCCCAGCTATGGCATACCTGTGCAAAGATGATCTTCTCAGTCTTTGAAACCTGTGGTTGGGGTGGGAGACAAAGTTGGTTGTAGGGATGATGCCTCTTCTGACGTTTCCCTTGCTCATCCTCCAGGCAAGATGGTAATTTTCTGCCAAATTAGACAGAATAGTACTTTTGTTCTTAAATAGTAAAAACAACTTCACTTCCATAGAAAAAAAAATCCCTGGGATTCATCTATGCATTACCAGATTAATTTCTCAAGCTTTAAGTTCCCTGATGGTCCCTTCCAAAGCTCTGAGAATGTACACAATTATTTACTTATTTTCTTACTTCTTTTGGCAATTTTCTAGAGTTTTAATCAACACGTTGAGTGAGAGTTGTTGGATAACACAATTAACTAATTTCATTGCAATTCATTATTTCTTTTTCTTAAGTTATGGAGAAAATATCTCTATGTCATAAATTGAGAATTCAGGTTTAATTTTGATAATTATTTTCCTATAAGACATCTTTGACATCACTATTATTGATGGAATTTAAAAATAGAGATATATCATTTTCATTGGAAGTGCACTCATTTTAGAAGTCAGCTCACAACAGATTCATGTATGAAAATATAGTGAGAAGCATAATAATGCATCATTATATTTCATAAATAACTGGCAGCAGGATGGAAAGGATGATAAAAATGCCAGCTGTTCCCAATTAAGCATTTCATATGGGTTGAATTTCTGTTGATTTATTTATTCTGTAATTCACTTTTTTCCTCAAAGTTTTGCAGTAGCAGGAGCTGTAGTCCAACATGAGGAGCAAGGTCTGATTCTGCAATGCAAGTTTTCATTTGTGGCTCTGAACCAGGTACACTAGTATGTCTCATGAAAGCTATCATGCTGATTAAATTTTAATCCTCCAGCCAGGATCATACCTGAGGGTTTGCAATCTTTTCAAAGTGTAGAGATATATCTGCAGATTTGATACCCTCTGGTCCTTTTCCAAGAGGGTCACATTTTAATGACTGCTGAACCTCAAACATTTCAGATAAGGTAATGCTGTAAATCTATTTTTAGTTAATTAAAMCACTTCAATTAGTTGTCTCTGCAAAAAATTAGTAAAATTCTTGAGAATACTTTTTTATTTTGATATTTCTGGTGGGGTTTTTTAAATTTATTTTTTTGTTTGTTTGGGGTTTTTTAAGTTCAGTGAAGATATCTAATTATGTATAGAGTATACAATTTAAAGTATTCCTAACCTAATTTTTAAGGGATTTCAATGTAGAAGTCTTGTGGAACAGGCTAGTTGCATATCTCTTGGGACTGAAAAATATGTATGGGCATATCTTTGCAACGAAGGGGATGATCAAGGTGACTTGTGATACTTGGTGGGAAAAAAACCCCTTCCCCCTCCCCCAAAAATGATAAATGTCAAGCAGGAGAAGTTAAGGAGTATATAAAGGCATACAACAAGAACTGAGATTTTGTATTTTAAGATTTATTTTACAATCCAGAAAAACAAATTTTATTTTAGAATACTGAAAAATTAATTCTGCAGTTTTGTATCACATCTGCCATCCATTGGAATTCTTCACACAGGAATTAAATGAAATAAAATTTTAAAATAATTTTAAAAGTGCATTTCTGGTGTATGCATGCTATRTACCTATGTATACTAGAGATTAGTATAATGGTTATCAAGCATTTTAAAAATGCTTGACATTAAGAGTACCTTCCGTGGCCTCAATAGGTTTTAAGGCAAAAGGATTTTTGCAATAATAATATCAGCATGACTAAAATTCTACAAGATTTTTATATTGGATTAATGCTAAATGTATAAGCATATTTCATTTATCAGTCAAGTTCCAGGCAGCTAATTAAACATTAGCTTTGTAATAGAATATCATATGCTGTAACTCTGCAGAGCATTCTGCATTTCTCATAATGTAAATCATTTATACCTGCCAGCAATTGGTCRACTAACTGAGGCCCAGGTTCTTATTTTCAAGCAATGTCCTGATGTCTTTGCATGTTTAACCATCAAGTTTTGAGCGCAGCATGTGGTGAGAAACTACTGCCAATTTGAGTGTTTAACTGCTTAATTTATATGTTTCGGTTTTCTATTCTTGATTATATTCATTTCTCTTCAGAAGCCTCATCCAGAATAAGAAACCTGTATGCTATCCAGTGTTCAGATATATTGCATGCTTGGTGGATAATGCATTTGAATTGAAATCAGAACTGATTAAGTGCAATTTTTCTGAATCCATTTCATCTCACCTTGCATCAAAATGACTGAATTTTATCTCCTTTTATAAAGCACACTGAGGTCTATGARTAAAAACATTTCCCAAGATTTATAATGACAATTGTCATTCTTTGTTCTTAAGAGAGTAAGAAAGAGTGGAAAGGATACAATGTAGTGATGAATGCAAAGTGTCCATACTCACACACTTGCTCACCGGCAGAAGAGAGACAATTTTACCTTGCTCCTGGATTAATTTACAAGAAAGTGTTTCTCTTATGTATAATGCCTTCTCAGAGTATATCAAGAGTTTTACTGCACATCCTCCAGTAATACTTCTGAAAATAAGTATGTGTACCACTAGCTGATTACTTCCCAATAGAGAGGAAGATGGATATTTAGAATGGTGTGCTTTATATTCAGATATGCAATTCCTGTCCTAGAGAGAGAGCAGTTTCACATACAGATGTTACACTGAAGTCTATGGGCATTGCAGGCACTCTGTGTCTTATGGRGAGTACTTCATATTTTGCAGTATTTGACCTTTGTGCTTTCCAGCATGTGTATCTTCTTTCAGTGATATTTTCAAGGAGTTGTAATATTCAGTCACATTTTCCAGTGTCTTTTTGTTAGGGCRTTGCTTCCCTAGCAAGCACTGAACCAGCAGATCTATTGTCCTACAGCACTAGATCTGCTCCTTGCACTGTCAAGTCAGGCCACAGATCCTCACAGCTCAGTGTGTCCTTTGTAGCAACAGAACATATTAGCTTTTCCCGAATCCTTTAATAATTCTGAACTCAGAATAGTATCAACTCCAGAAGATTTGTAGGTGTGATGGGGAAGTCTCCAAGTATTCGATTTTTATTTAAGAAGTTGGTTTTCTCTGGAAGGGCATTTTTAACTTTCCTTGGCTAGCATAAAGTTGAGGAGCCCAGTCAATACAAAATCTCTTGTATGATGAAATAGCTCTTTATAATTGTCATGTCCAAGCACTTCCAGTCCTTTTTAATCTTTAGATTTTTTTTTTTTTTGCTTACTTACTGGAGTTCCTACTCCCAGTTTAAGGTCTTAAGGTGACCTTTTTTCAATAAATAGCTGATCTTTAAAGCACTTGAATGTAAACACAAAAAAATACCAAATATCCTCCCTTGTTTCCTCAATGGGCAATTTAATTTGAAAGGGATGTTTGTATAGAGGAGTGATACTGAATTGTAAATTTCAGGTTAAGTGASCATTTATTTTGTTTTTCCATCTACTTCTATTCCTCCTTCCATTAAATATTAAGCAGCTGCACTTATCACACATAATTTATAATTGCAGTTTTATTTGTTTTGTAGTGGCCTTGCTATGATGTACTCTCTTAGGAGTTTTCACTGCATTTCACTGCAAACTGATTAAAAAATTATAAGGAATATGAAGGTGTAGGAATTTATTTTCTACTTAAAATTTCAGTTTGGAAATGCAGAAGATGTTTGTCATACTTTGCTAAGAAAATAGTCTAAAAGCTACTTTCAAACTCTTGTCCATATGTTTTGTCAATCAAAATGTACCAATAAAAATTGTATTTTTATCCTTAACACATATACAGATTTAAGCTAAGCAAATACTAGTGCAAACATAGAAGCAGTCTCTTTAAGGAAGAAATCTGACCCAAAAATTTTTTCTTCTCATTGTATTGCTAAATTTCCAATAAATTGAACTGTATTTTATACAAAGTGTACTCAAGTACCAATTAGTTCACTCCTAGACTGAAATAATGTTTATCAAAAAACTTTTTAGTTCAAGAAATTGTAATTGGCCATTTTTTATAAATAATGAAACGTAAATGCATCAGCAGCTCATTGACTGCATTGTGATTATTTGTGGAATAAGACATTCTAATACAAAGCTTCAGGCTGAACCAAAATTTCTCATCATAACAAAAGCTTTTATAGTCATTACAGAGTGTTAAATTAGGCTGAGGGCTGGAGAAGAAATTCAGACAATGACTAAGTGATAGACCATCAAGGAATAATGAGATAGATTGGAGGGCTTATCAAGCATCTCTTTTTAACTTCAATATTTTTTTACAGTGGAGAGCCAGCTGCTTTGCCTTGGTTCTCTCATGGTGTCACATGCTTTCTCTGATTCTGTTGCATTTCGAGCAAAGAGATCAGACAGGACTTTTTGGACAGATGGTGATGTTGTCTCTGAGCTGTAATTCATATGCAATCTCTGTCCAGAATTACATGTGTGCCATATGCACTGACTTTTACATTCCCTTTGGAAATGGTTTTAAGAGCAGGAACAAGCAAGATCTCAAAATATGTCGTTTCTCTTCCCCCTATGGTTATACTAAATGCATTTCTGCAAGGTGCTAATGGACAAGATGTCTCAAACCTCACATCCCATTTCTGTAAGGGTGAGGCTGGCCTCAGCTGCTGAGGACAGGTCTCCTAGGATAACTAGTTGTGCAAAAGATGGAAATTAATTTATATTGAGAGATTAAATTGAAATTAATTATTTAAATTTCAAGTGAGTATTTGGAGCCAGCAACACTGCATCAATTGTCTTCCAAAAATCTGTCCCTCTAAAAAATAGAGTTGAACCGAAAGCAAGACATGTAAGATCTCTTCCTTTACCTGTAAGTAACATGAATTGTGGTGGTTGTGCTTATAGTAACTCATTATACACAAAAATACAGATGGGAAATAGGCAAAATACTATTCACATAGTGCACGTGTAGTGCAGTTTACATTGAAAGGGTAAATGGTAAGGATCTAATTTAACAGCAAAATCAACCATAGGTAAGGCAGAAAATTAATTATTGTAGAGGTAAAAGCAGGCTACAGAATACAAGGCATTCATTAACTAGTGTAATCAGGAAGAAAGTTCCTTTGTGCAGATTATACCATATTTTACCTCTACAGATGATTTTTCAGTTTCCATGAAGCTTAACTGAAGAAGCAAAACTAGGCAGACAAGACTCTCAGGTGAGTCCTAACCTTATTTTTAAATAAGGTGCTATTTTTAAAATAGCACCAGTTGTTTTAGAAGAAACGTGTTATTCGCTAAATCTCTTACAGTTTRTGGGTCAAGTCCTTGACTCTTAAAAAAGGATTAGGTAGGCCAATGCTGACAGTTTTACAGGTCATTCAAGGATTTCCCTCATACACGTAAGTTTCGCATGTTAAAAATTAACTGCTCTGTTTTTTACCACCTTTTTCACAAATGTATTTCATAGCAGAATTATAGCAACAGGATCTCAGGGAGAATTAGTCAGGGATAACCTGTTGGAATTATATTGTTACAGGAAATATTCATTTTCCAGTCAGAAAATTGTAGTGCTATATTTTTCCTGTTAGGAGAGTTGAAATTATGGCCCCTTGGGTGTCTGCTTTGGAAGTCCTCAGTTTTACTCTGTTTTAGAGAAAAAAAGATAATGCATTGGAGGACAGACCATTTGATCAGTATCCAGGTTGTTCCATATTATGCAACCTATTGTCTGGTAGACCTAGACACAGAGAAGTGTTAAGTCCCTTCTTTAGGCTTCCTCTAACATGCCAACACACCTTAAGATGCAAAAAAATACTGAAGAGGTTGCTTCAGAATGTCAGTATTTTCTTGACAATTCTTTCTGTGCGTTTGGAGACCTTATTGCAGATTTCTAGTACCAAAAGGAGACATACAGGAAGGGCATGCAGTGATAGGACAAGGGGAAATGGCTTCAAACTGAAAGATGGTAGATTTAGATTGGATATTAAGAATAAATTAATCACTGTGAAGGTGGTGAGGCACKGAAAGAGGTTGCCCAAAGAAGCTGTGGTTGCCCTATCACTGGAAGCATTTAAGGCCCAGCTGAATGGAGCTCTGAGCAAGCTGGTCTAATGGAAGATGTCCCTGCCCCTGGCAGGGAAGTTGGGACTAGGTGATCTTCACAATTCCTCTCAACCTAAACCATTCTGGTTTTCAAAAAGAAGAAAATGTATATAGTATATAGAATAAGTATAGTAGTGTAGTGGGATATTAGGTGCTTGAGACAATGAGTTAAAGCTTCTAGAAGAAAAATAAATCTGATAAGCATGAACAGCTGAAGATAAAATAATGCTTTCCTTTCTTAAAAAAAGCAAAAACAATTAAGTTATTTTTGTCTTTTGTTTCCCCCACACATGGATTTTAATTGCCTCTGAAAACAGCAAAGAAATATAAAGAGAATATCATTTCCTTTCTTTGAATATTTTAGGGTTAAAAAATGCTATTTGCAATGTGTTTTAGGATACTTTTTACCACTGCAAAACATAAAACAATTTCATTATCATGTGACAAAACATCAGGGCCATAAAATATCATCTTGGATTCATATAATAAGATTGTTTTTCTGGTATTCAGATTAAATGTTTCTTTCAGGGTCTTGTTGAAGGGGAAATTTTCTATATGCATAGCAGGAAAGAAAGAAATGAAATTCATATAAATAAGTATGCTCTATGTATGTGATAGCAAAAATAGTCCATGAAAACTGCCAGACATAGCCTAKGCTATATTTTGTTTTCCTTGACTGCAGTGAGAAAGCTAAAACTTTTATGTGCTATACAGTTTTTGGGTGGCAAGGACTTTTCAAGAAATCAATGGGCAGTCTCTAAAAAGCACAAATGGTGAAGTTTTATAGTATTTTTAATCCTATTAGAGCCATTTTTATTTCTTACCTTTTAATAATTATCAGGATCTCTAGGGGTCGGCATTTTTTTCGTTTGTGGTAACATGTTTTTTGGGGGGTTGTGTATTTATCCCTGACTTGTTTTTCTTATTTGTTTGTGGGGTTTTTCCACCAAACTCAGCACTAAGGACCTTATCTCGCCCTGGCCAGCCTTATTGAATCTTATTTTCTCTCTCATTGAGTTCATATGTTTGAACTATTGCCAAGCCAACTTGATCTTTGATTATTCTGGATCGCAATGCTAACATTATCCTGATTATGCATTTTGGGAGGAGGGATTGTGTGTATATGTTATATTTAAATTCTTTCAATTAAATGAAGAGAAAATGTATTCTTAATAATACAAGCTGCCAAAATCTATAAAGACAGAAAGAAAGAAGGGATAAAACAAGATGACATTACTTCCAGCCAGTCATCTTTTGTTATGCAGTTTATTGTAAATACCATGGACTTTGCAAACATTTGTTTACATGTGTTTTGACTGCACATTTTTCCATGCCCCTTCTTCCTTCTTGGAAAGGAAAACGAATTTCATAAACTCTGATCTCTAAAGTGAAAAGATGAAAGCAAATCCATACTTCATTCTTTTATACAAGACTTTTCAAATTTTTCAGTGGTATTACCTGTAAGAGATCTAAGGAATCAAGGAAAATTAGGCCCTTTCATTAATGAAAAATTATCTCAGGAGACCATTTATTTTCTGCTAAGCTAAAACAATGTGGTCTGCAATTCTAACTATTCTCTAAGTTTGATGAAAATGTCCATATCATGTAACACACTTTCGCAAAAGAGAAAATACAATTTAAAATTCATCATTGTATTAACGATATAGTTCAAACTAATATCTAATACTGTTTCTGCAGATGGAAAAAGAAAATGCACATATTCTGGTGGCCTAACTTTTTCAAAGCCATGTTAGAATGATTTATTAAGAAATAATGGCAAAATCTGTGAAATATTGCAATCTATTAGATTATTACTAGTTGTCTACAGAAAAAAAAAAACTGATACTAGTATGGCACCTATAAATCAATGGTAGATAATATCACCAGAGACAATACTAGAAATTATTACCAGAGCAATAATCTTACCAGTGTACCACGGCTGAAATAAAATTTCTTATCTTGAATGTTGAGGTAAATTTCCCCTTCATTGTTGGAAGCATGCCGTTAGACAAACTCAGAGCAAATACTACATTGTAACAATGACATATGGAATAACAAATTTGGGAACTGGTAGCAAACAATAATGAGAAGAAAATGAAGAAACTAAAGCTTAATACACATTTCATAAGTTGTGCTTCTGTGAACAGAAATAACCCCCAGAACAGTACTGTAAATGATGCACAGAATTATGTTTTACAACATCAGCCAAATTGCCTTTATTTAAATCAGAAGCTTTCTAATTTCAGGGAAATGTAAATAAAGTTGTCATTAGCAATGTTTTGCACTAGTCAAGATTAATTGGATAGCTGTTCAATGAACAACAGTTCAGACTAAAGATCATGAASAGCTTGCTGTTTGCTTTCTCTTCACTGTATCTTTAAGATAGTATACTGGCAGAATTAATGCTAAGAACTGAAATGGTAATGCAACAAAGAGATGACAGTTAATGTAAACCCATGCAATGTATTTTACGAAAGTTGAAAAGATATTTTTGGTTAGGGATGTAATTGAATAGTCAATGTCTTGAATGTTAATTTAAAAAATTCATAAGCATATTGTAGCTGTAAAAATGCATAATTGTTGATAGGAATATGTGGATATTTGAGAGTTGAAGTGTGGTTTCTTATTGAATGCCATATTGTTTTTACAGTATTACCATATTGGCAATAATGATGAGCCATAAGCCTTCACAGGTCTTTGTAAAGAAAGGAAGAGTACTTCTAGTACAGAGCTTGCTGTTTTTCTGAAGGAGACAGAAGAATCTTAGATCCATATTTTTACATGTTTAATGTGGGTTTTTTTTAAATCTTGATAAGAGTACATAGAAATATATCCATACAAAATATGTCCCACTTTGAGAAATGAAAATTTTATTTTCATTTTTCTTTTTCCCCCTATTTTGTTGTATTGTACTGGACACATGAATAGTTCTGTCAGCTCCAAACAAATGTACAGAGTAAAACTTTTTTAGTCCAAATAAAGTTTCTAAAACATACCCTTTCCTTGTATTCAGGGCTGAATATGATACATTGCAGGTAAGCATAAATAATCAGCTTTTGCCCCTAATGACTGGAAATTTATGCTAGGCATGCCAGAGAACTCTACAAAGAGAGGAAGCAAGGACAAGAAAGTGGCAGATATGTCATAGAATAAATGGGAGAGTAATTTGTCAAAACTTTWTTGTCACGTTCCGAATATATGGATTTTAAGAGAAGGTCTCAGATGTGGGGTGTTTTGCCAAATAAACAAGCTTTCACTGTGGCACTTCATAGTCTGAATTTCTTCAGCACTGCGGTAAGGCATTCCAATTACATTTGGATAGAAAAGAAACTACAAAGTCTGTTATTTCTTTTGCTAATGCATAATAAACTATTGGTTAAAATCTGCATAATTTTTACCAACCAAAAAAAAGCAAACTTTTTTGACAAAGACAGTCACACAGGATGTACAGATGATTAGATTATAAAGACAGGAAAAAAATTAATAAGTGATACAAAACATATGAAATATTCCTCAAATTAATTCTTTTTAGTAATGAATAAATAGTTTCTATAAATACAAGTATTTTAGAACTTTGATGTGGAAATTAGGTGCAAAGAAGAATAGCAGTGAATAGGAAAAAAAGGTAGATGGAATTAAGTCAGAAAAGAAAAAATGTTCTGAGGAAATGACCAATTCACTGAAACTAGTCTCATCAAAACATACATAAATATGAAGTCTTGAAAAAAACTCTAGGGAAGTAAAGCTTATTTTGAATTGTTAGAATTTCAGATCTCATTTGGCTTTGATRTATTTTATTTTTAATTTGTAGAAATAAATTTGTTTCCTTTTTTTTCCTTCAGTAAGTCAGTTGTTGAGAGATTTCAAATAGTTCTGGGTGAATTCTTTCCCACTGTGAAAAATTCTGGAGGCGAAAAACACCTTTCAGAAATTTATGTAAAAAATATTCCCTCTTTGCAATCTCTTTTGCTAAAATTGACCCCTTTCCTCTTAGGGCATGAATCCAGACATTCCCCTGATGAACCTGCATCCTTTTTCACACAGAGGGTTAAATGGGAAAAAGAGTCTTTTTTTCTCACAGTGCTGAACATAAACAGTCCTACCCATATGGCCAACCTTCTCACAAAATGGTCATTCACAGATCCACAGGGATGATATCCTGCCCTATTCTAGGAAAAAACCCAACAACCAGCCAAAAAACAACAACAAACCTGTTTCCAAAAGTGTTTAGGTAGAGACGGGTTGCTTCAACAGGTTGAATGTGTTATGATTTCCTACTGATGCTTTGCCGCGGTGCTCTCTCCGGCCAGCAAGCTCTCCCTAGCACCAGGCAATCTTCCACCTGCCCCGGGTGGGGAGGACAGAAGCCAATCGTGGTGCAGGAGGGCAGGTGAAGATTCAGCTAGGGTTTGCCTTGCCCACCGATGGCAAGGGTGCACAAAGGAGGCAGGAATGAGGTGGAGGGGCTTCTTCAGCAGGGAAGGGTTTATTGGAGCACGGAGAAAAGCCACGAAGAAAGCCGAGAAAATGAGCCGGGTGTGGGATTTTATACCCCTACGTAATGGGCGTGGAGAACACATAATAACCAATGAAATATCAGTTAGGGGGTGTTACAAGGTGGGGGAGAAGGGATCAGAGTGAATGGGAGAAGGAGTGGGGGGAGAGGAGTAACATGGGCCAACCAACTACCAAGTAACATAGAACTTTCTGGAGAAATAACCAAATATGAAACATAAGGGGAGGGGACGGCAGCAGGCAACGATTAGTGTGTTTTACACAGCCTTTTGGGTGCTCACTGCACCTTCGAGCCATTGAGCTGTGGAGGCATCAAACCAATGGAGCTGGTGGTCCGCTTGGTCTAGCTGACCATGGCTCTGGCCATGGCTCACTACAACATCGCTTCTCTGTCATCAGTGATACGGTTACATCTGCGAAATTAATTTCAATTAAAGTAGCACTACAGCAGCTTTTCTAAGAAGTCTTTGATCTGAAGGAGGAGTTGAAATCTGTTGGAGATGGGCACATGATTGGTTTCGTCTCTGAAGTACCCTACAGTACGGCATAGAGCATGGGGAACACATGGGAGAAATTTGAGATCTGCATGTCATGGTTGCTTTGAAGTGAAAGAGGTGTGGTGGGATAGATCACACTACTGGAGCGCTGCACTGAGTGGATATAGCATCTTTTAGAAAGAACACAATGAAGAAGTGAGAATAGGGAGTCACCCTTTTGGAAAAGAGCAGCCGGAATTCATAGAGCTCTACCTTGGATTGGATGATGAGCCACCTAAGAGTTAAGGATTAGTGGGCAGACCAAAATGGGTAGTCTTAAGTTCAATGTCAACATCCTGGCACAGATTATTAAGGATCGGATGATAAAAGATGCTCTTCTGAACTTGATATTTAAAAAGAAAAGAAAGTTCTGGTGGGAAATCAGAAGGTTGGGGCAGCCTTGGCTGTGGTGTTTATGAGATGGTGGAGTTCAAAATCCTGGGATAGGGTGAGGAGGTGGGAGTGGAAAACAAGGGTAAAAAGCAGGATCACAGTCTTGAGCTTTGTACAAGTAGATTTAGGCCGCTTTGGCGAATCTTATGGTATAAATTTGTAAAGAAAAGAAGTGTCCAGGAGAATCAGTGGATTTTCAAGAATCACTTCCTCTAAACTCAAGAATGGTCTATCCTGAGCAAAATAAAATCAAGCAAATGTGACACAAGGCTTGTGGGAATGAGCAAAGAACTCCTGAAAATGCTCACATATGAAAAGGGAAGTGTTGAGAAGCTGGAAGAAGCACCTGGTGACCCAGAAGTAATTTAAAGTCACTCTCAAGGTCTGAGGCATAAGTTTAGAAAGTCAAAGCCCGTCTGGGGTTGTATCTGGCAAGGGGCATGAAGGGTAAAATGAAGAGCTTCTACAGGTATATCAAGAAAAAATATCTTTAAGAAATAAATGTAACTTAACTTCAAGTTATGTTCATTTTCAAATGGTGTTTGACTCAAGTCATATATATGGCATACATCATATTGTCGTACTTAACTATTCTGAAAATGTTTTAGTAACAGAAAGTGAAACTGTTTACTAGACATTGAATTAATCATAAGTAATAAGAAGGAAAGAAAACTAAGTTCAAAGATCTGATGATTTTACCTTTTGTTGCTCTTTGGCAGGCTGGTTGATGAATCAGTAGTTCTGATTGAATTTTGTCTAAATTTTGTTAGAAATTATGTATTTAATGCTAGAAATAGAATGCAAGCTGTTTTGTAGAAGATGAAAAAATTATAGGCCACAGCTTAAATAAAGGGCTATTTTATTTCGATTATGCGTTCCAAATGTTTGGGGTTTTTCTTAGTCTGTTCTATCACAAACCCACACATGCAAACAAAATATGCTGTGAAATTCAGTGACTCAGAGGTATAACCCAGTCTTGTTTTAGTGTGTCATAGGGTGTGTACATTTGCTGTTTCATAAACAAATCAGAGAGCTGCTATTTAAACTTGGTGTTTGAAAGAATGATAAAGGGTGAGTTAACTGGCCTTTTTTTATGCACAACATTTAGAGATATAAAATTCAGATGCTTAAAGCAGTTTCCCTGTTGTGATTGCAGATGCCCTTGGAGACTGCAGTATTAAACAAAAAAGGAATGTATATTCGTAACACAAAGAATAGCTGAATGTTACTATGCTGTATCACCATTCTTCCACACAGCAACGTACTCAGAATGCGGCAGTTCTTTCTTTGCTGTTAACCAGACTGATCATATACATGTTGATTCTTGCAGTGCTCAAGATCTGCAAAAAATTATGGGTAATTTATTGCATTTTGGATGACCTGATTAAGGACAGTACTCAGGAGAAAAGAGAGATTTGCCTCCGTTGAAAGTGACTGTCAGATGCGTCTAGGAGTGCCTGAGAAATGCAGGATTATGTCCAGTAATCCCAGGTAGTAGTGATGATGCTGATATAAAAATGGAAAAAGGAAAGTTAACATAAAAAAATTTAAAAAAACCTCCCCACATAAAGAAAAAAATTGATCATTTAAAAATAATTACAGGGCAGCACTTGAAAAAGGAAATTTCATCAAGAGTCTTTTGTAATCGAAACTGAGGTCTCAATTTGAGACAACGGTGTTATAACCATGAGAGATGACAGGGAACTCCTGTGACAATGCAAAAAAAAAATGCCTGTCTGACTTGACAGTAAATGAATTAAAAGTAAAAATGATGATGTAACTACAGCAAAGGAATTTTCTGCAAGTTGTGTTAGTAATGAATAAAAATGAGAAAAAAATGAACCTAAATGTACAAAGGAAAATATAAAGGGGAGCTAGAACATCTTTGTAAAAGCACTGTTAAAAGTGGTTTGAGCAATGATGAAAATCTTTAGGAGAGCACTTACTGCTTAGGAATTGAAAAATATCTGAATTGCCAAAAAAATTCTAAGGGATTTTGAATGGTTTAAGTGGTATCAGAAGTCCTTAAGAAATGGAAGAAAAGAGGTCTGCTAATGGTAACCTAAAAGGTCTATGTTGTGACATTTGATTTTGCAGACAATCACCAAGGAGCTGAAAAGTTAAAAAGTGTCAAAACACACACACCAAAAACCCCCACCTCTCAAAAGCAGGAAAAATATGTCCTTAGTATGATAGGGGGAAAAATATGGGGCCATCCAAAAACACATGAGTAGTAGAGAACAGCTGAGTAAGTTAGCATAGATTTCACTGAAGTACAAATATATGAACTTCTGTACACGGAGAAATCAGAATTGCCAAGCTTTTGCTCTCAGTGATCCAGGCTGGTTTTTCTTTCCTTACACTGAAAACAAAGCAGAGCAGGAAAACGATTGTTGAGCGCGTCCATGGCATCTTCCAGAATTTAAGTGAGATGGAACCAATCACAAACAGCACCTGAAGAGCTCATCTCCCTAGTATGATCATTGTTTGGAGTCCTGTTCAAGTTTTCTTTAAAATTGTCATACTGGATGTCTGACTGTGTCACTAAGACATCTTCTTCAGACCTAAATGAACTTGATGAGTTTACATACAGTGATAAGAGTCACAATAGTATATCTTTAATTTGCCTTATATTATCCAAGACATTGTACTGAGGTAACTTGCTTAGGGTGGTGCAAGAACTGCTATGTCCAGAAAAATACATAGGCTACAGTTTCAAAGGATGGAATAATTACAGTTTTTTACATTGAGAAGGTTCTCCTAATGGTGCTGAAAAAGATATCAGTTGTTGAAAATAATGTACTCCAAATGTCATTTCAGTTATACCYCTGAAGAAAATAATCTATGTTTCCTGTCAGACAAAGAGTTTTCACATTAAATAGAACTGTTTTGTTCAATGGAGCCACAGGTTTTCTATGTTCACAGATAGTACAATCCTTTTTCCAGACTTCTGTGTCAACAGAATTAGTTGTCATAGACATCTCCAGCAAGACAAGTTAATTTCAAGTGCTCTCAGAAGCTGTGTTTTTTACACATCTTGCTTCCCAAATGAAATTTTAGTAACTTATTTTTAATACGTATTCCCAATGAGCAAAGAAACAGCCAACAGAAGAAGGGCTCCCTTCGCCCTGGGGTGGCAGTGGTCCCGGCGGGCACTGTGACTTTTGACAGTAATAGCACCAGTAGCAGCAGTAGTAGTGGCTGCCCCTTCTTCCATGACTTCAGCAAGAGTAGCAGCAATTACAGCTTGATGCGTGTTGAAAGGAACAGTCTATCTTTTCCCACAATGGAGGTAGGACTGGYTCCACTTAGAGAACTTGGCATTTTCTGCTGAAACTGTGGCCCCTGCCATGATGTAAGTGGTATGGAATTAAACAGTGCGAGGAAACTCCACAATCTTTTTCCTCTCTACCCAGGAAAACAGAGAAAGGTACTAATGTGACTCTGTGATTCAGTTTTTATAGTACTTCCCCCTTAAACTTGTGTAAGAGGACTGTGCTATAGAACAACATATTTCAATAAAACTATTCAGAAACATAAAGTGAAAGTTAGACACATATCACCTGTTCTGTGCACTTGAGCATCACCTAGAGAGTCTCTCCAGAAGCCACCAACTACTGCAGTAAAAAAAGACTAATTGTATTGCTTCCTGGTCTTGTGCAATAGAAAGAATGAAAAAAATAAGCGCAGTTAATGAAGTATGCTCATATTACATACAGAAATCAAACCAGTAGACAATTAAAGTTACGAAGAAAGGACCTAAAATTTCATTTTCTTTGTGTAACTACTCTTTTCTTTTAGGAGAAAAAGGGTAAGATCCACTATGAAATGTAATATAAAGAAAACAGTTTTTCCCATTTTTCTGTAAAAGAAGATTTCCATCTTGTACCTGGGAGCCTCTGCCAGTCACGGACACAAGCTGTGAAGGGCCACAGATCACCACAATAATGAAATTGGAGCTTAACAGGATCTGTGCCATTCAGAGAAACAAACTCTTTTCTTGCCCTCAAGAAGAGTAGCTATTGCTTCACAGCAGCAGTTAGGGAGTGCAGAAATCATGAGATGTTCTGTAATCTTAGGGGCTGTAGGCAGAGCCGCAGGGTCACGCCACTCTCACCCATTTACCAGATGAAGATAGCTTTGAACACATTGGTGATATCTCAAGACCCTGCTGCTGTAACTCTAACAGTGACTTCGCTCTCTGACCCTTCCAAGGACTCAGCACCTGCTGAGTTACTGAGAGCATTCCCTTTGGAATATGGACCATGAAACATGAAACCGCCTGTATTCCGGATCATGTCATCTGATAAGGAAACCTAATGGGCTTGTGGCTTCCTCCTGTGCATAAGCTCATCATAGAACTTTTTCCYCTTTTTCTAGACTGCCAGTGAGATGTGCTGCACTATTTAAACCTAGAATGCATCTCTTCACAAACATAAATACTTGCAAATGTCTGGTCTTTTTGAAGCAAAAGTAGTTAGAACAAAAAGCAGCAAACTTCATGCAAATGTGACAACCACGAATTTTTACTGCCTAAAGGGGTAAAAAGACCAGTGAATCTTTTACAGTTTCTCTCAAACTATTTAAACTACCACTTCAGATGCTTTTTATTCAATGAACAGCTTTTGCAGTGTGAGCACCCAAAGCAGTTCATGTGTTTAACTTACTCATTAGGCTGTGCTGGAGAGTCAGAAAAAGTGCCTTGAGAAGAAGCCAGAGGCATTCCACCGTCACGGCATAATGTCAGAATGTCCACATTATTGTTCTAAATTGAACTAAATTAGATAAAATTATGCTGTCAAAGTAAAGTGGGACTCAATTATATCTTTTTTTACCCTCTTTTTTAACTATTTTCTTTATACAAATAATCATGACTTCAGGAAATTTAGTTAAAATTTTGGATTTACCAGAAAATATAATTTACTGGAAAAGACTTTAAAATCTTCAGGGTTAGGAAAGAATGAGCTTTTAAACATTTGGAACCCAATCATTGAAAAGGAGGGACTGAAAGGGAACTTGAAGCCAGAGAGTCTAATCTGCTGCTAAGAGATAATCCAACCTGCTGCTAAAATCTGGTGAACTTGGACCAGGTTTCTCCAGGCTTTATTTGCCTGGATGTAGAAAATCTCCTGTTTATTTCTATAAATTTTAAAACTTGAAAAGCAATCAGAATTTTAAAGACTTTATTACTCCAACTTATAGTGTCTTCTAGTGTAATCAAATTTAACAGACTGACTAAAACTTCAGAGTCCCACCAATGAAATTGAATGGTTCCTCCACAAAATGGACAGCTCTCTTCAACAGATGTTCTCTCCTAAAAACACCCCACAGAGAGTTGAGCTGTTCCATGAAAACTGTCACAAAAAAAAAAACAAACCTAAAACACCAAAAACCCCCCCAAACCCACCAAAAACTAGGCAATAACAGTTTATTTGAAAGAAAGAAAGAACACCAAAACCCGCTGAAACATATATGTTTCTATACATAAAAATTAATTAGTTTCTTCATTAACATGCTAACATTTTTTTCTACAGCAGTGCTGAATATGACTGAACATCTACTATAGATGAATATTTACAGAGTTTAAAAAATATAACTTCTGGCATGTTGACACCACTCTGTAGACTTACTTCTGACCAGCTAACAATTTGTACATTTCAAAAACCTACAGTAAATTTATTTAGAATAAAACTAAACCAAAACCAAACAATAAGCATAACAAAACCAAACAATGAACATAACAGAACAAAACTAAACACGAACACTGAATTAATTCAATAATGACCCATTCTAAGCATCTATTTGGGCATGTAACTGACCCCCTTTTTAAGAGTTTCTTCTTCTTTTTTGGTCTAAACTGAAAAAGAAAATAAATATTTTTTCTTTCCTGTGGGTCCTGCCATGAATGATCTGCAAAGCACACAGTTTCTGATAATGATATGTGTCTCCAGTTGAGAATCAGAGACGTTCCATGTCGTGTAGTGATATTTTGCCCAATTGGATGGAAGTGATTCAGGCGTAAAGCGCGGCCACCACCTAGGGAAAATTATGGTTGAGATGTACGGTTGTCTGATGTGCGAACAAATGGTAATTCTCAACACAAAGCAAAAGACCTGAGATTTTGTTCATCATGTATTTACTAAAGGTATCTAAAGTCATGCACCTTCCTGCTATATTTATTTCAATTATTTCTTTATGCCTGCATTAAAAGAGGACAAGAATTCATATAGCAGCTTGCTTGCCTTGATAGCTCATCAGTAAGAAATACACAAATTCAATGGACTGCAATCTTCATTGATATTAAATTAATTTAAATTGTGGTGCACATAATTTAATTTGTCATCTAGCATTCACCGTTTTCTTTGAGTTTCTGAAGTTGTTCCTGAATATCAATTATATCATCCTAAATATCATTTATATCTGTGTCAGAATGCTATTGTCAGTAGTATGAGCTTGCGTGAAGGGATTCTTTCTTTTATTTTTACTTAATGTCCATTTCCAGTTATCAACTGTTAGAAAGAAAACACCTTGGGAGAAATAAGAGTTCAAATTGCCATTGTAGGTGACTGTATAAAGCATGAGAGTTCTTTCCACCTAAAATACGAATGACAATTTTTTCCTGGAAAGTTTCAATCATATCACCTCTGCTTCAGCCCTGAGTTGTTCTTGGGAAAAAACAGTAATTTTCCATTAACTTTTCCTATAGTTCTGATTCAAGTATTTCGTAAGCCAGAGGGAGACCACTAGTATCTGCCAACACAAAGGAGGTTTGATTCTTATTTCAGATAGAGATTGAACCATTTAGAATACAAATATATTTACCATAAAGTTAAACTTTACAAACATTATGGTAGAATTTAAAATTGCATATATTACAAGCTTGATAATTGATTAAAACACTTGAAAACTTTCACTTTTTAAATTTTTGAATTTAACAGCTTTTTTTTTTTTTTAACTCCACAAAGTATACAGCTTTCTGGTTAGGAAAATATTGTTAGTATCCACAGGGAAAAGAGAAATGTCAGTTTATACCTTTCACATGTGTTTCTAACTGAAAGTGTTCTTCTGTGTGAATTTTAGTTAAGAAACTCATCAAATTGTTTTCCTTTTCAATGAAATAATACAAAAGCAATACCCAACTAACTAACTATAATAATTTCAGAGAACATACTGACATCTCTCTGTGGTGCCTTTTCATAAAAATGCCAGTCTGTAGTCTATAGTGTGAGAAGAATTGTGAAGTAATACATTTGTTTTAATGAGAAGTTTTGTTGGAAAGAGGCAAGGCCAAAGATTAGGATGATTATTTTTCTGTGACACTGTAGTTCTCCACATGTAACTATGGCCACAAATAGCATAATGTCACTTTCATTCCTGTTTCTGCCTGAAATAATTTATCCGTTCTGATGACAACTGTACAGACAAGGGCTATCCAATATGAGACATAAATATCAGGAAGCTGAACTCTGTGGGGCACTGGCTTACCTTCTATGGCAGTGAGTAGGGTATGGCAAAAACATAAGAAATAGTAAAAATTCCACAAATAATACGAAACTACTAGAAACTGGATAATGTATGATTGTTTTAGAAGGAATATCCAGCTCAACAGTATGAGTCAGCCTCYGCAGATCAAGGGTCGGCTTTCCACTAATTTTGACAGGAGTTGAATAAAGTTTATATAGGATGGTTTTCATGTGGGTAGAAGTATAAAGCATCCAAACATAAATGGCAAAACTAAGGAAAAAAGAAGACTAGGCTATTGTGCCTCTAGCAGAAGTGTCGCACTGAAACGAAAGACTGTATGATGTTAAAGTTTGCTCACTTAGTTAAAAGCCACAATAGTCAGGAAATTATGCCTTTTCTGCCCTTTCAATTGAGTAGGAAATGCTGGATGCAGTAATTTAGAGAAAATAATTGACATAATTATTAAGTTAATGACTGTAAGCCAACAACTTTTAAAGTAATGAATGGAATTTGTCAGCTTTTACTGTCTGGGCCTTATATGTGAGTGCATACTGCACTACAGAGAAGTGCAGTGAGTTCATAGTCTTCTGGGAGAGATCAGTCCTCCTTTTATGTGTATGTGAGAACATTAGCACTAAACAGAAAACTACTTTGACATTAATTTTTAGACCATTTTTGTATGTTTATGTTTTAATACATTTATGATAGTTTTATGGGCAAGTAAGACTGGCTATCTAACTTAAAAAATTACATTCACTGAAGAAGGAAGCATGCAGATAATTTTAAAGTATTCACTGTATARAACAAAAAACCCCAAGAAGCATGGATTATATATAGAAGTGTTTAAAAAATGTTAATTTTTTTGTTTGGACAAGCTCAGTTTTTGAAACTTGGAATCCTGAATTCTATTTAAAATGTAAATACCCATAGTAATGTAAGTTAACTAAAATCCTTGCAAAATACTTCTTACCTATGTCAATTGCATCGAGAACAATGAGCCTGTTTCTTCAAATGGCATCAGCATTTATCTATTTAATGGATATTATCAAAGATCTGTAGACACTGATAAATGAAAGACAGAATTATTTTGACGTTTATGGGAATTTCTGTTAAGTTTCTGAATAATTAATAGGAGCTTAAATAAGTACAAAAATCTCTAAATATAGGCTTCATTTTTGTATTGGGATACATACTTTTGCCATGTAGCTTTGAAGTGATTTTGTTATCTAGAATTTGTTTTAAAACCAAACCAGGTCATTAATGACTGAAAATATCTGTTGTCTGTGATCAGACTTTAGTGAAAGGACTTGAATGTGAGTATTTCCAAATCCTGACTTTTCCAGGGATTAAAAAATACTAAGCTAGTATGATCACTTGTTCTTTAAAGATGATTCCACTAATACCTCAGATGAATTGGCAAGACTTACAACGTTCTACCATTTCCTTTTATCTCTTTTGTGAACAGATGTGTAACTTCTTGCCTATGAGACAAGTGTGCGATTTGTCAGGACCACTGGATTCAGCTGAAATACAGAAACAGGGAAGTTCAGAGCATATGCTCTGAACGAAAGATTTTAACTTCAAATATCTTTTAAGTGTAGTGCGTTTTCCTAGTATTTTAAGAAAGGCATTGTAACATGGAAATAATAGAAAAAACATTAATTCATAAGCATGTGGTAATTAACATGTTTTGAATCTTATCAGTAATGTGTGTTTTCTCTGTAAAACTTTTGATACTCCAAAGAAAACAGACAATATCTGGATAATCTTAACTTACAGAATATCCATTATAAACACATTGCAGTGGCAGTTCAATGTGGGGGGATGGTTAAAAGTGAAACTGTTAATCTTGAACTAAATTTTTGAAGCCCCGACACCGGTAGTGTTAAAAGCCACACTGGATAAGTCCTTGAGCAATCTTGTCTAGTGGGAGGTGTCCCTGCATATGGCAACAGGGATTGGGACTAGATGGTCTTTAAAATCCATTCCAGCCCCTAAATATTCTATAATTCTAAGAATCTAGAAATAGTGACAGAAAAAGTAATTTTCATAAAATCGTAACCTGTGTTGAGTTGGAAGGTATTCGAGAGGATCATCAAAGTCTAACGCTTGGCCCTGCACAGGACCAAGAAGTCACATCATGTGCCTGAGTGTATTGTCCAAATGTTTCTTGAACTCTGAAAGGATTGGTGCCGTGACTTCTTTCTGGGGAAGCCTGTTCCAGTGCTCAACCATTCCCTGGGGAAAAAAAAAAAACTTTTCCTAATGTCCAACCTAAACCTCACCTGACTAAGCTTCATATTGTTTCCTTCAGTCCTGTCATGGGTCACAAGAGTGAAGAGATTAGTCCTCACCCCTCTGTTTCCCCTCGTGAGGATGTTGAAGGCAGCAATGAGATGCCCCCTCAGTCTCCTCCAGGCTGAACAGACCAAGTGACCTTTGCCATTATTCATACAACTTCTCCTCAAGACCCTTCAACATGTTCTTGGCCCTTCTTTGGATGCTCTTTAAGAGCTTAATGTCATTTTTATATCAAAGCACCCAGAACTGGATTAAAGAGTAGCACTAAGAATTTTTTGGAGACAGAATCKGAATAGAAGTGTGAATAGTTTTATGAGTAGGACCACCCAGTGTGGAGAGAAACAAACTTATTGTCTTAGTTCATAAGCAAAGGAAGGTTTCACATCCCACCATGAACCCTTACTGAATTACATCTTTGAATTTCTCACCAGAAAAAAGGTGACTACCTCAATAACTATTTTTTTTAATGTAAGTACACTTATTATATTTATAAGCCTGTAGATTTAGTCTTGCAGTTAAGTCCTTAACACTAAATCTTCTGGAATAAATCCTTTTCTTGTTTTACCAAGATGTGTGATGCTGAAGACATAGTGACGTATTGCATGATGCTGTGTGGCCACAAACATAGCATGGTGTGTTTTCTTAAGGAGAGGAAAGAACCCAGATAAAATATAATGAAAGGGATCTCCCAGGAGAGCTATATCGGCTAATATATTTAACATAGGCAGAAGCTGGGAAATAATTTGTGCCACACTTCAGAGAATCACTGATGGATGGAAGAGAGATGATATAGACAAGTATATGCATTGGGCAGGAATTCTATTTAAAAAATGCATTAACTCTCACACTTTTCCTGCAAAAGCAGATGGCTGTGTAACATATTGCAGTTCAAAGAGAACTCAGAGTSCCACAGGAGGGTGTTCCCTTGAGTAATGAACTGGTTGTATAAAATAAAAATAAAATGGTTAGCTTATCATTCGCCTGAAATGAAGCTGAAGGAGTGAGCAATAGGCCTTATTAAAGAGACTGACCAACCTCATGTATTTGATAATGTCTTTATAAATGACATTAAAGATAGTAATGGATTGCAAACCTGCAACCTGGTATTGTAATTTTATCTTTAATTTAACATTGCCCTATCTGATGCCTGATAGAAGCTACGTCTTCCCTGAAATGCATTTTCAACCTACATGTAATTTCTTATTGAAGAGATAAATTGAAAATAACATTTTTTTTAAAGACAAAAAACATATTCATAAAAATTCCATTGAGTTGAATTTAAAAGAGCAGGTGCAATGATGTGAAGCTGAATTAGTAATTGAATACTTCAAAGCAAAAATAATAAGAAGATTTAGATTGACAGCCCTGAAATAAACAGAGCTGTCTGTTCACAATGTAAAGGGTCATTGGCTGTATTTATTGCGAACATAATTGTTTTGTTCTATGAAGCAAAGAAGTAGCTTTGTTTATGAGCGTCTGCATATTTGGTGGCATTGCCTATGAACATGCCAATAAAGAGCACAAGACACGTAAATTCTTTTCATATGTAAAAATTTTTTTCACAAGTTTTACTATCTATAAGATAATAAAAATAACATGAATAACTGAAGATAACATTTGACAGACAACGTAAAAAACAATGATTCCCACATTTTCTGCTTCAAAGCATCCATGAGCATCTTTTGAATATATGTGTTTGTGAAACTCCAGGATGCATAAAAGCATGCTGGGTGACTTTTAAAACGTCATGGCAGTCAGGTGGTACCCCCAATGACTGAAGAAAACGGAATATTGCACATATTTTCAAAAAGATGATAAGGAGAACCCTGGGAACTACTGACCAGCAAGGCTCATCTTTTGACCCAGTAACATCATGAAACAGGTCATCCTGGAAGACATGTTGAAACCTATGGAAAACAGAGAGGTGATTAGAGAGAGCCAAGATGGTTTCACCAAGGGCAAATCAGGTCTGAGTAATCATGGCCTTCAATAATGGAGTGACTGCATTCCTGAACAAGGGAAGAGCTAGTAATATCATTCACTTGGACTTCTRTACGGCCACTCATATGGTCCCACAAAAAATTCTTGCCTCTAAATTGGCTTTGAAGAACTGTTAGATAAGAAATTGGCTGGATAGCCCCATTCAAAATGTTACAGTCAACATCTCAATGTCCACGTGCAAACCAGTAGTGAATGGTGTCCCTCAGGGGTGTGTACTGGGATCAATACTATTAAATATTTTCATCAATGTCATAGGTAGCGAAATGGAGTGCACCTTTGACAAGTTTGCAGGTGACACAAGTTGAATGGTGCAATTGATTCACTTGAGTAAAAGGATGCTGTCCAGAGGAATCTTAACAGGTTTGAGGAGCGGGCTGATGTAAACCTCATGAAGTTCAACAAGGCCAATTTCAAGGTCCTGAACCTGGGTCAGGCAATCCTCAATATCTATACAGACTGGGTGAATAACTGATTGACAGTAGCCCTACAGAGAAGGACTTGGGGATATTCAGAGATGAAAAATTATGTACGAATCGGCAAAGTGCACTTGAGGCTCAGAAAGCCATCATATCCTCGGCTGCATGAAAGAAGTGCAGCCAGCAGGTCATGGAGGACAATTCTCCCTCTTTACTCCACCTCACGAAATGTCACCTGGAGTAACAAGTCCAGCTTTGGGATCCTCAAAACAAAACAGACATATAACTGTTAGAGCAGTTCCAAAGGAAGGACATAGAAATTATCAGAGGGCTGGAGAAACCCTCCTATGAAGAGAGGCTAAGAGAATAAGGGTTGTTCAGCCTGGAGAAGAGAAGACTACAGGAAGACCTTATTGTGGTCCCTGAATACTTACAGGGGGATTACAAGAAATACAGATAAAGACTTTTTGCCAGGACATATAGTGACGAGGGGAAATGTTTTTAAATGGAAAGAGAGTAGATTTATATTGAATATAAGGAAGAAATATTTTTATCATGAGAGTGGTGAGCCACTGGAACAGGTCGTCTAGAAAAGAAATTGAAAATTATTTGGGAAAAAATATGTAGTATTTTTTTTCCTCTATCCTAATAGACAGGGAACTCTCTTTTACCCTCTATAGAATCTAGACAGTTCTTGTCACGAAAGATGTTTGTTCATTAAGTGTTTAGTCCACTTAAAATGTTTTCATGCTTGTTTATTAAGTAATTATGCAAAAGTTTTGCTCCTTAGCCATTTATTAACTGTTAATTTAATGCAAATTTCTCCCATAATGTATCACTATTTGCCACAGGTAAAGTTGTGCATGTGATCATTAATTCTTTATAAAGTGGCCATAATTATTTATAAAGTGGTAAAAAGTTGTGCCCCATTTCTCTAGGGTTTAGTTGTGTGTGGGTTTTTTAAACTTCATTAACAAATTAGTTTTTCACAGAGTCTGTGGTTACTATTGGTTAATATTTGTTCCTGTTCATCATAATTGATACTTCATTACAATATCCTTTCCTATCTCACCAGATATTTGCTGTGTCACCATGTACATGGATGAAAAGCACTTCAGTATCACCTCAATGACTTTTACATGAATAGCTGAGACAAGACCCAGTAGTGCACTCAGCAGGGAATGCCATTCGTTGTTTAAAATACAATAAAGTATACCAAGTCAGAGGTATGACAGAAATTCACTAACATAGTACAAAAGTCATTAGCTCAGAGACCTGGCTTATTTCCAGCAATTTGAGTGGAATTAAGCCAATGCTAAATTTGGCCCATTGACTTCTGTATAGTTTCTGCTACACATAATTTTGTTCATTCTGTATTCAAACATTTTATTACCAAGATTAATAGCCTCTCTCCTATTGCATTAATAATCCAATAGCATGACAAGGAATAACTAGCACAATGCAAAATGCTTAAACTCATTAAAAATAATTACTTTGACACTGTGGGTTGTGCTACTCAGGGACTGATTTCAAATCCTGGCTGAAGTATATTGCTGTACTGGCAAAATGTCAGAGATTCGTGGKATCTACGACAGACTCTGTAAACTGTCTGAAGACTGTCATACATAGTATCTGTAAAGATTGTCTACAGAATATCTTTCTTATTCTAAAAAATTACAGTTTTTATTTATGGTGTAAATATTAACATACTAATATGACTGGGTAGCTCCAAAATTTTTTGTAAGGTTATGAAATACTTAGCTTTTGATGCTATTTGGCCTAAATGCAAGAAGACTTTAATTGCCACTGGATTAGATGAAGAATTACTTGAATTAAATGTAGGCTTTCCTTTCTTCATTACATAATGTTTCTATTAATACTCTTTCACTAAAAGGTATGGCCAGTCTTGAGATAGGGTAACTGTTTAAATAAATCTTCAGGAACATATGGAGTATTTTGCTGGTGTTGATGTTGGTTTTCAGTACTATTAAGTTTGCATTTTATTTTCAAAAAGTGAGTTAACTTCATTTAGCTTTGAAAATGGTTTATCTGCATTTATGCAGATATTGTATTTCTGAGCAGAACAATGCACAATTGTAATGGTTATCACGGAAAAAAAAAAACCTCACGGCATTCTGCCTAAGGTATGTTGCTGAGGTAAAGCAGAGGGTGAAAATTCGTGCAACCAAAGCTCACTTGGAGATGAAGCTTGCCAGAAATGTGGGAGTAATAAAAAGTTTTTTCAAATATATTAATTGTAATAGGCAGTGTAGAAACAACTACTGCCCATTACAGGATGAGGATGGGTGTCTTGGGGTGACTTTGTGATGTGTATCCCCTATCGCTGCTCTATTGCCCAGAAATTAACTTTGTGCCTTTTCTGTGCCTTTAAACTGAGCCTGAGAGGGGAGAGAGGAAAAGAAACCTAGCGAACTTTTTCAAAACAGTTGTTTCAAGGACACACATACACTCCTCTGCTTTCTGCTCTGGCGGCAAGGGGAGGGGAAACACCCTTCGTGCTTTTCAGCCAGCTTTTCGGCTCCTTTTTTTCCCAGCAGGACACGGAGAGTTGAACTTTGTTTTCCTGGACCTTTGGTTTTTCCCTTCTTCTCTTCTGGACTGTTTTGGCATCAGAACACATCGAGAGAATTTTCCCCTGASGCCCAGAGGTGGGCCCATGCCAACCCAGCTCCGAGGAGGAGAGAGCCCACACAGAAGGACTCTGAAATCTTACCAGGTTTCTCTCTATAGCAAGAGATTTAATTATTTAGCATAATTATCCTTTTCCTGTGTGTTTGTTAAATAAATAGGTTTTTTATCTCTTTCACTTTCCTTCGAAGAAAATTTCTTTTTTTCCCGAACCTGGTAGAGGAGGGGTGGTTGTAGCCTGCCTTCTGTCAGAAAACATTTTCCTCCAAATTTGTCCAAACTGGCATAATGGACACCTCACAAACAGGAACATGGACAAGGCAGAGGTGTCTAGTGCTTTCTTTGCCTCTTTGTCTTCAACACAGACGACAGACCAAGGATGTCTCAGTGCCCTGAGCTGGAGGACCCATGGCTATGAAAATGATCCTGAATTTGTATGGGATCTGCTGCAACAACTGGATCCCTATAAATCTATGGGCCCTGGTAGGATTCATCTAAAAATCCTCAAAGACCTAGCCGATGTCATTGCAAAGCCTCTCTCGATGGTTTTTGGGCAGTCTTGGGAATCTTGAGAGGTCCCAACTGACTAGAAGATGGAGAACGTTGTCCTGATTTTCAAGAAGAGAAAGAAGAAAAATCACAGAAACTACAGGTCTGTCAGTCTCAATGCAGTGCTTGGTAATATCATGGAAAAGATTGCTCTAGGAAGTATTGAAAAATACCTGGAGGACAATGCAGTCATTGATCACAGCAGGCACAGCCGCATGAGGGGAAAAGTTGTGCTTGTCAAACCTCATTTCCTTCTCTGACAGGGCAACCCCACCTAACTGGTGTAGGAAAGTCAGTAGATGCAATCTTTTGGGCCTTCATCAAAGCTTTTGATACTGTCTCTCACAGGATCCTTCTGGACCAAATGTCCAGCACACAGCTGGATAAACACCACATCATGTGATGGGTAAGCAACTGGATCATGGGTCAGGCACAAAGGCTAATAGTTAATGGGGTGACATCAGCTGGCATCTATTCTCTAGTGGATTTTCACAGGGCTCCATCCTCAGCCCTGTGCTCTTCAATGTCTTCATAAATGACTTGGATGCAGGACTCAAAGGAACACTAATCAAGTTTGCCAATGATGCTAAATTGGGAGGACCTGTCAACTCACTCGAGGACAGAGAGTCCCCGCAGAGAGGCCTCAACAAATTAGAGACGGGCAATCATCAACCATATGAAGGTTAATGAGGGTAAGTGACAGATTCCATACATGGAACGAGGCAACCCTGCTTGTGTATAGACTGGGGAATGAGATGTTGGAAATCAATGCTGTGGGAAGGCACCTGGGGGTCCTGACCAATGGCAAGTTGAACGTGAGTCAGCAGTGCCCTGGCAGCCAGGAGGGCCAACCCTGTCCTGGGGGGCATCAGGCACAGCATCGCCAGCCAGGTAAGGGAGGGGAATGTCCCACTCTGCTCTGCACTGGGGTGGCCTCACCTTAAGTCCTGTGTGAGGTTTTGGGTGCCACAATATAAAAATGACATTAAGCTCTTAAAAAGCTCTTTAAAAGGATGGCCAAGAGCATGGTGAAGGGCCTGGAGGGAAAGTCATATGAGGAGTGGCTGAGGTCACTTGGTCTGTTTAGCCTGGAGAAGAGGAGACTGAGGGGAGACCTCATTGCAGTCTTCAACATCCTCATGAGGGGAAACAGAGGGGCAGGTACCAATCTCTTCACTCTTGCAACCCATGATAGGACTTGAGGAAACAATTTGAAGCTGAATCAGGGAAGGTTTAGGTTGGATATTAGGAAAAGGTTCTTCATCCAGAGGGTGACTGAGCACTGGAACAGGGTCCTCAGGGAAGTGGTCACAACACCAATCCTGCCAGAGTTCAAGAAACATTTGGACAACACTCCCAAGCACATGGTGTTATTCTTGGGATGTCCTGCAGAGGGCCAGGAGTTGGACTTTGATGATTCTGATGGATCCCTTCCAACTCAGCATATTTTATGATCACTGCTCCTGTTTTATATTAATTTTGCTTATCTGTAAGGAGGACTCAGAACAAAGGCAAATTAGGCCTGTTTAATAATTCCTGATTACATTCTTTTGCCATGGTCATGTCTTTAAACACACATTTTCTAATAGCTTGCTATTTGGCTATGAAGTAATGCAGGTAGTGCTCCCATTTGTGATATTGTAACAAAGGATAGAAATGTATTGATTCTTTACCTGTTCATCATAGTATAATTTGTGAATGTCTGTTCAATTGCAATAGTGTAATGAATGTGACAATGCAGTTTATCACGGAGTTCTACAATAATTRTTTGCTTCTCATCACTTGAATGGAAGCAGAAATATTAAGACCTCAACTGACAAAAAGACTGGTATAGATTGTGCAAAGCAGTTGACTTGCATGAAATTGCATAGTAATTCATCCAAATCTCTAAAAAACACGGGATTTCTTTTCCAATGTCACTTCCCCAGTTGTGTTGGAATAAAATACTTAAAGTCAGTCTTAAACCATATACTATAAATGCAGTTCTTTTGCATGCAATCATCACTACTATTGCTTTATCTGACCAATGACTAGAAAATCAAAACACAATATGGGTTTGTTTACAGAGGAAAGGGTTCAAGAAAGGAAAAAAACCTTGGCAGACAAAGAAAACAAGACATGACTATATAATACCCATGCTTCATAGTGTTCACTACCACTTAACAAACTATGAAAACAGTCAAAGAGTCATTGGTTTCTAAAAAAAGAAAAGAGAGCTGGAAGATAACCCCCTAGATGACCTGCCAGTCTTCATTTCCAACTTGTTTACTGTCATTAAAAGAGCTGAATTCAGCATGAATAATTTCAAAAGCATTCTAGATGACTGTTAATTAGTTGTAGTATGCATTTTACTCATCTATGAGTTTTTCCTTTCTTTATGACTAATATACTGTGATGATAAGTAGCATGTTTTACCCCATGTTTTGCCAGCTATGCTTTTCAGAACTTTAGTAATTTAATATTGGATACATTTACATGGCAGACACACCTGCATCATCTTGACAACCCTTTTTCAGGATATAGCTGTTGCTTAGTGGGTAGACTTTATATTTTCAAATGTTTGTCCTCTTAAATCCATTTTCTAGATAACATGAAAACTTGAATCTGAACTCTTCTGAAACTGATGGGTCTTCAGTTGTGTCTAAAAAAGTATCAAGTGGGGCTTGTGATATCAAAGATACTCCTGAGAAATATATTCATATACCATGTGTGTGGGAAGAATACAAGTGTCATATCTAGATTTTTTGGCATAACTGAAAGTCCAATATTCTGTGTGAATAGACCCAGAGTCCTGCAAAATAGATTCTGACCCAACCATTGCCCTGTTTACTGTTGTTTGGGGGCACAATCAGTCCACATTAGAGGAAGCTGGCCAAGAACAYGATGAAAGTAAGCTAATTGGTTGGAAGAATAGGAAACATTCTCAAAAGCAGGTCACAAATGTAGTATATCAGAAATCATGAGTAACAAGTCTGCTGAAATGCTCAGACCTACTTTGGAACAGTGATGAGACTTTRGGTTGAAAAAGCAGAGTGTAGATGGTGGAAACTGAATGTCTCAGTGTTTTGAGACATAACTGACTGGCTTTGGTTAATATGAAGGACGGTTATTTAAACAGATTGTGTTAAAATATTTGGATATCAATTTATTTGCTAAGATCAGCTCACTCCAGATTTTGACTTCTGTATATCATAGTATAAATATGGGCAGAGTGGAATGATTTTCTTGTATTTCACTGGTCACGTTGCATTACTTTTTATGACAATCATTTGCACTTAAAATAGTATTCATCAAGTATGCTAGCTACTCTGCATTCAAAGTTCAAGCAGATTATATGATCCATGGTGCAAATGGTATTCCGTTGATGGGACTTTGAACAGTAAGCAGCAAAACTGCATTTAGAAACATGATGGCTATTAAAAGAAATCTCAGAGAGATAAAGAGCATATCTAATAATTCACATCTTTCTTACATGACAGTGAAGAAGCATGCAAAACATAACTAAATTAAGTTGACATAATGAAGAAGTTGATCATTGAAGGTTTTCTGTAGGCAGATGCTTAATTTGATTTTTTTTGTTTTGTTTTTCAAATGTATTACCCTAGTTAGAAATCCAAAAATGCATTTCAAAATTGCGTACAAGAGAAAGATTTAGGGTTGATGGTGAGGGTATTATGATCAGTTAAACTTTTTGTTCATACATTTTGAAAATATGCATCATTGCATCTGTTTCTAAAAAGGGTAAAAAAGGGTAAAAAAGGGTAAAAAAATGTGACCAATAGGTAAAGCTTTGTAAAGGGAAGGCCTGGTAAAATCATGGCTCCGGCCTGTTACTTAGCCTAAGTGGAAATGGACTGTGGGAGAGTGACTCAGCTAGAATAGAGGAAGTGAGGYTTGCTGCATGAATGCCTAATGGCCGCACTGTGGTATATGGTGGTTGGTTAAATTGGGTTTGTTGTGCCTTAAAACTATGTAAACTAAAAACCGACTAACGGCATAAAAAGGCCGGGTTTTTTGTAAATAGAGTCCCTCCCTTGCACCTGCCTGGGGACTCCTCGCTGTTCTGTATTGCTATTAAAAAAAGGGTAAAAAAGGGTGAAAAAAGGAGAAGGACCCTGGGAAATATTGTCCAATCATCCCCCTCCCTCCAAGCCCAATAACATCATGAAACACATCTTTCTGGAAGACATGTTGAAATGCATGAGAGATAGGGAGATGATTAGAGACAGTCTTYAAACTGAGAGTGGATTTAGATTTCATATGAAGAAGACATTTTTTACAACACTGTTGGTGAGACAGTAGAGAACATATGAATAGTGCATCATTACAAGTGTTCAAAGTCAGGCTGAGTGGGTTTTGGGCAACTTGATCTAGTGAATGGTGTTCCTGGTCATAGCAGATGGTTGAACTAGATAATCTTTAAAGGCTGTTTTCAACTCAAACCATTCTATCATTTTATGACTCTATATTATTCCTAAAAATTGTATTTTCACATGGAAATAAATTGAGCAATTTAATGAATCTCCACCATTTTTACTACTATGGTTCAATCTAACTGCTAAGCACTGTAAAACAGAGTCTTGCTATCACTGGGGATAAAAGGAAATTAATACATTATCTTCTACTACTAGAGAATGGAATAAAGAGTAATTGGAAGTTGTTAAAAAGAAAGTCTTTCARCTGGTCAAAATTAATAGTTTATAACATCATCTTTTCTAATAATGATTGAAGAAGTTACTGAGCAGCAAATAAAATGTAACCTCTTACTACAATAGACAGAAAAAGTAGAAGAATAATGGTCCCTTGATAATAATTTTGACATTGTTATTGTTGCAAATTAGGATTGAACTCACTCTTCCTGGCACATCATTGCAGCTGTACTATAAATTCTTAGATTTCTTACAAAGAGAATTTTTTAAGAGTTTTTATAGTTTTAAATTTTTTAAGAGTTTTTATAGTTTTAAATTTTTTAAGAGTTTTTATAGTTTTAAAATTTTATTCAATCTTATGAGGGAATGCCCTGAAAACAATTCAATGCTGTGGTTTCATAAAGATTAACATTAAATGTCTTTTTTGCAGTATGGCAAAAGAAGACAGACTTTGTCCCTGATTAAAACCATAGAAAGAACACATTTATGTTTACAGACATGAAACAAAACTGAGCAGAATTTCCTAATCTGATGTTGTAGTGGTTTTAAAGCTAAAACATACATTGCGTTTTTGACGTTTTTTCTGTGAGATTAAGAGAAAAGCAAAGCAGGCACAAAACTTGACAGAATATGAGAGATTTATTAACAGACTTAGATAAAGAAGGCAACAACATGACAAACTTTCAGAACTCTTTCTTTCCCCCACTTTTCCCCTCTCCCAATTAGTATCACAATTTAAGAAAGGGAGGAAAAAAAAGGGTTCTCCCTCTTGCCTTACGTGGTTTTACAAACTGCCACCATTTGCAGGTTTGCTTAAAATTACACAATCTCTGCTAAGGTGTAACACATCCCTTTTCCATTAGCCTTCTCACAGCTCTTTCAACTGTAAAACACAGGCCTTCACATGGGGTTATTACTCGTTTAAGGATGAATAATTCTTTTTGTTTTTTAGCTTGAACATAAGGCTTTTTCTTTGTCACCAGGTTTTAAAAGCCTCTCCCTACTTTATATATAACCTGGCCTCGGCACTCTTCAACCTTTTTTACAAGCTACACGGGAAAAAAAAAGTCCATCCCCCCACGTACTTTAACAGGGATTAAAGAGACAAACAGTTCGCAACATTACAGTTCATACCACAGTGAGGAAAGGAGATTTTTAAGCTCCGCACGGGACCACGCAGCGCCGCCCTCGTAGCTTCGCCTCACGTGACCTCGCTTTCTCTCTCTCCCTGGTTCCGAAAGCCGCCATGTTGTGGGGTGTTACCCCCCGCTCCCTCTGCACAATGGGAAAAGGAATGTCTTCCTCTGTTCGTCGTGAAGTATGCTGACTGTGCTGAAAGCTCCACCGGCTCCCTCTTCCCCAGGATACCGCGTCAGATAACTTCAGCCCTGTAGCCAGCCATACCTACCCGCGGCTCAGGGAATATTTCTCCTCCCCACAATCCAGAGTCCATGCTGCAGCATTAGGAAAAGGAGCAGGAGGCAGAGAGGCCGGAGCAGGGGCGCCCATCCCCAGCCCCGTGGGCCAGGCAACGGGGGTCCACCCCTCCCTCTCTCTCCATCCCTGCTCCAAGCCAGAACGGGAGAAACTTTTCTTCCTCTTTCCCCAAAAACCCGCCTTCCACAGGGTTTAAATATGTGAAATTGAGAGAAGCGTGATTGGTGTAAAGAACTGCCTGTCAGTTCGGTCATGACTCAACATCATAGAAACATAGAATCATAGAATGGTTTGTGTTGGAAGGGACCTCAAAGGCCATTTAGTTCCAACCCCACTGCTGTGGGCAGGGACACCTTCAACTAGAACAGGTTGTTCAATGACCCACCCAAACTGGCCTTAAGCACTTCCAAGGATGGGACATCCACAGCTTCTCTACACAACCTAGTCCAGTACTTCACCATCGTTACACAGATCCTTACATAAAATTTCCTCACTATATCTAATGTAAGCCTATTCTCTTTCAGTTTGAAGCATTTCCCCTTGTTCTGTCACTACATGCCCTTGCCAAAACCTTGTCAAATTCTCCAACTTGCTTTTGGGCCCCTTTCAGGTACTGGAAGGCTGCTCTAAGCTCTTTCCAGAGCCTGGTCTTTTCCGAGCTGAACTTTCCCAACTCTCTCAGTCTGTCTTCATAGCCCTCTGATCATGGCCTTCCTCTGGACTCATTCCATGAGATCCACGTCCCTCTTATGCTGGTGGCCCCAGAGCTGAACACAGTACTCCATATGGAGAGTAGAGAGGGAGAATCAGCTCCCTTGACCTGTTAGTCAGGCTTCTTTTGATGCATCCCAAGATATGGTTGGCTTTCTGGTCTGAAAACCTACATTACCTGGTCATGTTGAGTTTCTTTTCAAATCACACATTCAAGTCTTTCTCTGCAGAACTGCTCTCAATCCATTTTCTGCCCAGTTTGGGATTTGTGATTGGGATTGCCCTGATCCACATGCAGGACATTGCACTTGCCTTGTTGAACTTCATGAGGTTCACACAGGCTTGCCTCTGAAGCCTGTYAAGGTCTCTCTGGATGGCATCCTTTTCTTCCAGCATGTCAAGAACAGTTTTTGGGATTGTCAATAAACCTGCTGAGGGTGCACTCAATCCCCCTGTCCACATCAAAAACACAGATATTAAACAGCACTGGTCCCAATACTGATCTCTGAGGAACACCACTCATCACTGCTCTCCACTTGGACATTGAGATTTGACTGCAAGTCTTTAAGTGTGACCATCCAGCCAATTCCTTATCCACCAAATGGATAATCCATGTCTCTCCAGTTTACAGACAAAGATGTCATGCAGGACAGTGTCAAATGCTATGCACAAGGTAGATTATATCAGTCGCTCTTTCCTCATCCACCACCAATGTCACCCTCCTGTACAAGGCCAAATTTCAAGGCTAAAATTTTCAAATACARTGATTGCTGCAGACCAGCTTCTGTCTTATAGCCCTTTAAATAATACATTTTCCATATGTGCAAAGTCCTTCTCTTTAGATGAAAAATAATTCATCAGGTGCCTTTGAGTGTCCGATTCCTTTCCTATGCCAAAATCATTCCTTAAGGACTAGAGACATTAGTTCTGTGTAAAATATTTCTATCAGTGTTTAMACTAAATATAGAAACTTAAGGTGTGCATTTATACATTGGCAAATGTTTATAAAARCAACTCCCCTAAAGAAATACAGTTTACCTAAACACATATGGTGTTATTGTTTTGTTCTGGGAAAAAAAAATAGTACAGTAACTTGGATTTTGCAATTGAAGGAAGGAAAATTTTGGAAGGAAATTGAATTTCTGTTATGAATATGTCTGCATGTGTTGCCTCATGTCATGTAAGATGTGTGTTTTGAAAGTATATTTCCTGAATCCTGTACAAAAGCTGTTCTTAGCACTATCTCACTTAATATTTGCCTCAGAACTATATATTAAGTGAAACTGAGGTCAAAATTGGGAGGTAGATTCTGCTTTTTGATATACATGATATGGTTTCATTACTCCTATGTGGGTCATCTACATGCCTCTGAGGAGATTTTACTCAGTCAAGTAACTTCACACCATATTACAGGAAAAGAAAATTTACAAAATTGCAGGTACCAGAAATCTCTAATTAAACTCAGAAGAAAAAGAACCTGGAGGAAAGAACAGAGAGGGAGCATAAAACTGCCAGACTGATCTAATGTGCGAGTGAGAAGTAAATCTGATGAATAAGGGGATGCATTAACTTCAGTAAGCAAAGTTTCAAACCTGAAAACTAATGGATTGACAGTTTGGCAGTGAAAAAAGTGAAGAAAAAAAATCTAGGTGAACGGACTGCCTGATACATCTATTCTGCACCTTATATAATGAAAGTCATTAGAAGAAAGTTTGGAATAAAGAGAAATCAATTCCTTGTGATGAAAGCATGGACAAGAGTAGTTTATCTTGATTGAATGGAGTACCTTGAAAATATTTTTTTATTAGAACCTGACTGAGTGATGACACCACTATGCCAAACCTGAAAAAAGCTTCATTACTCTTGAGGAAGTGAACAAAATCTATTAGACACAATCTTCCAAACAAAGAATGACTTTCTGATGGATTTCCCACAAGTTTTTTCAAGGAGTCGCATACAGATTTTTAATGAACAGACAGATTTTCATAAATTTTGAGTAACTGAATAGATGTCTTTTAGCAATATGAATGTACTATAAAGTGTCATATTGGAATCTGGAATTACTTTTTCTTGGTGAAGTATCAAAAACTTGATAATATTTCTCCATCCAAAAATTTCAAGATTTTGCTTTTTGATTAACAATTAAAAACTAAATTGAGTTAATATAGGTAGAAATTAAAAAAACTGTAGACAAATACACATGCATACATTCTATTCTTTTTATCCTTATTGTCAGTAGCATCTTCTGGTTGTTTTCAGTTCTCTCTCTTTCAAAACAGAAGCAGTTTTCAGGCTGCTTTGTGCCTACATGCAGTCCTGGGAGCTTCATTCAACAACACATGCTTACGGTCTGTGTACTCAGTACTCAGCAAGCTGACAATCCTATCTCCACTTGCYAAATAGGACTTAATTCCCTAAAAGTAAAGTTATGAAGGGCATATTGCATGCTGCTTTATCTCAGAAGAAAGTGTAGCAAATAATGTCTGTTTCAAAGTCTGTTTGACATTTTTCATTATAAAATATCATTTTCAGTTGCTTAGATAAATTAAGTATCAAGTGAGTACATAGACAATCACATTTCTCAGAATTTGTTAAATTAATTCACCAAAGCCATCCTCTGTCTAAGCAGGACCTCCAGATTTACAGAGAAATGGAACACTTCAGAGATGCAAGGATTGAGCAAAACTTCTCTTCTATTGCTACAAATGATTCCCTGCTGAACTCTGTATAAGTTCAATCTAGCTTTTGGTTGTGTCAACAGAATGTATTGGAGAAGCATCAAAAAATAAACTCATCACAAGTGTGCAAATGGAAAGAGAATCGAATAATAAATGCAAGAGCTAGAAGCAAAGATAAAGAGAAGGAAGGCAGAACCATAGAAAAGCCAGGGATGCTGCTGGCAGAGACAGGATGAGGAGCAAGAAGAGGGAACTTCAGATGACGTGAAAGGAAAAAGTAGTTGTGTGCCTTGATGTAGAGAAGTTCAGAAGATAGCTGTGTGTGTTGGGATGACAACAAGAAACAGCCTAGGAATATTCACCAGGAATTACAGCATATCTTTCTATCCTCATTCCTAAGTGGCTTTTAGTATAGACTACTGAAGTATGTCTATTTGCAGTCCTGAATGTGAAATGTGTTTGCAGATTTGTATCTACCCTTGTGTGCTATTCTAGTAGCTGGAATACATTTTCATATTATTTTGTTATTGAGGAAATAGCTGTGAAATCTTCTTCTAAAAGGATTCCTCTTGTGCCCCCTTCAAAAGTCCAATTGCTCAGAGAGTCTTTCAATGCTTGGAGGTATTAAGGTTTTGCACCATAAAACTCTGCATTGTTGGGCTTAAATTCTTAACCTTAATGACAACCCAGACAAAAGTTTGGGGCTTTTTTTTGGTTTTTTTGGGTTTTTTTTAAACGTGTTATTGAACTTGAGAAATTACATTAAAAAATCTGTCATAAATGAATGTTTAGAAGGTGAACCTAACCACTCTAAAGATGAGATACACAGCTATCTGTGCATTATAACTTTTTTTTTTCTTCCCTGTAKAGTGTATTCTACACTGGGAAATGTCAGGTAGCTATAGATCAGGCATGTAAAAAATATCCTCAGTGAGAAAGCCTCACAGTTTTGATGCCTCATAATTACTCTGCAGGAAAGAAATATTATTTCCATTTTACAGGTAGCACATAAAAGCATATAGATGAGTGTCTTGCCCAAAGCCGTAGAGGAAATCTGTGTTACAGCAGATAATTAAATGTCCCAGAACAGCTACTGGGCAGATGAAGATTCTTCTGTTAAAATTGCACAATATAATATTGGGATAAKTTCAGGTATTTACACACAAACTCTTGTGCACATACAGACAGGACCTCTGGAAAGATTTATGTGCTGTTTAATATCACTAAGCAAAAATTCAAAAAGTCAAAAATTAAATATAATAGAGACATTCCATGCTCTGTGTCTGAGGAACCTAATCTCCTGTCCTATTGTCTTACTTTTGAAATCTGTGCTTTTTAAACTATGGCACTGCTTAACTGAGTCTCCTGTTGAAACCTCATACAAGAAGAGTGAGGGATATAATAATTTAATCTATTTAGACAATAAAGTCAAAATRTGTCCCATGAGAAATGTGTCAGGCAGCTACATAGATCCTTCATTGTCTCAAAGAAAACAACTAAGATCACTTTCTGAATTGCAAAGTTGCAGTAAATGTTACCAAGTTAAACTATAATTTTGTGTTCTCATATTTAAAGAATACCCTCAGTTTCATTGATACAAGTTTTTTGGGGGCAATATTGCTTGTTTAGGGGAGAGCTTAAGCATCTTAGAAAGCAGAAAGTACAGGAGGACAATTCTTAGTTTAAGCATTGCTACAGAATAGAAAATAAATTATCAGTTCTTCTTGTGCATAATAGTCTCTTGTTTWTGTCAATAAAACTATACCACCTAGGTGTTCAGGAAACAATTTTGGCTCACACAAAAGAGAAAAAAATTGTCATATTTAAAATATAGAGTGGTTCAACATCTGCTCTGCTCCCTTGTCTACTCTGCCTGGGAGATAATTCATTTTGTCTTTTTYGTAGGTGGTGGCCAATATTGACTGAAACAAGGAGCCTGGGACTGGGATTCCATCACTTATGTTTATGTGTCTGCAGTGCAGACAATTGCGTGCGAGCTAATTGTGTGTGTCTAAGCTCCTGCTGCAGTCCAACAGCAACAGAGAGTGACGCAGTCAATGAAGTAAAGAGAACTATTCAAACACAGTCGTCTAAGTTAGGGTGAGATGTGGGAAGTCCCCATAGTCCATGGTTGACAAGATCTGCATCTGTTACAAGCAGCTAGCCTGMTAAAACTTATATTGCATGCACCTAAACTTGTGTGTCTGGATATAGAGCTGAATACTGCTCTAGGAGCTAGTCTCTTATTTACCAGGGGGCAAAGATTCTTCTAGTGGTTCATGCTTCTGTCTGTTGTGCATTTGTTGCCATCTTAGCCCACTGGCCAGATGATTCATTGCCAAAGAAAAGAAGAAAAATTCCAGATGTTTGTCACTTTTTGAAGGTCTACATACCATGCTACTGTTGGAGTATTAGAAAAGTAAAACAAGGCTCTAACAAGTCCAGGCCTGAAGACAAAACACTGTTTGATATCAGGAGTTTAGGTCTTGGCTGACTTCTTTTTCAGACAGTGGCCCAACTTGAATGCGGTAGACTGTCTTCAGAAGCCCAAGGAAATACGAATACTGAATGCACCTGTGTCCCGTCTCATATGCAGTGTTTCCTCCTTGTCTAGGAGACTAAGACAGCAGACACCTGCACTTTTCAGCCATTTTCAACACAGATGTAGTCAGTCAATACTGAGGTGTCATCTGTTGCCAAAGAACAACTCTTTTTTGCAAATTTTCTGCTCCTTCTTCAAAGAAAAGGAGTGTAAGTCTTGGCAAAAATAAGTTGGTACATAAAGTTTTCTGATTATCTAACAGCTTTCACTGCAGTTCATCTAAAAACATGAAAGGGAATACAATCAAGTCCCRTTGATATATAAATACTAGGGACTGGAATAGAAAAAAGAACAGGCCACATCACTCACAAAAACCTTAAATAGGTGTAAAACTACAACAGATTTTTCTATTATATATTTTATCAATATAGACACAGGTAATATTAAAATGAATTGAAACTATTGAATTGAATTYCTTTACACAAGTCAAGGGGTTTTAATCATGCTGTTTGTATAACAATATGAGATGTCATTTTACTTTTCACTTTGTTGGAGTACTCTGGAGAAAGGCCARAAGTGTCAATTGGCATGTAGGCAGCAGTATTTTCAGACAGCTTTGAATATTTCATCTGGTTTCCTGGTCTTTATTTTTCCTCAGATACTGCTCAGCATATAGAATTTATACTGAGCACTGTGCTACTCCATCAGGTATCTCTGAAGTTAATCCAGAGTCATGTCATCATAATTTAGAGCCAAAAATGCTTCACTGTGCTCTTGCAGAGGTTTTAAAAGGTCAGAATTCTCCATTAATTTATAAGTAATGTGGTCATTCTAATTTGTGCCAATAAAGGCCTTTTTATTTCTGTGTCCCAGTCTCATACCATACAATAAGATTCTCTTAGATGTGAATTTATGGAGTAATAATTTATGCCTATATACTGTCATAGCTGTTGACCTTCAGTCTTACACTCAACATATTAAGTCTGAATTACTGGGTAGCATGTTGAGCTTTTTAGTGATTCATTCCTCAGCCATGGTGGTGTAGGTGAGGGAAGGAGCCAGATAACATCGTCACAGTAAATTASTTCACTAAAGGTAAAATTACTGCATTGTTCTAGTGAATCCTTACCATTGCCTTATAGAACTTTATGCATATAAAGAATATAAGAAAAGACTTGTTGAGCATATAAGAAAAGATTTGTTCCAGTGGTAAATGAAAATGTAAAATGGAACCTTTATTTTAAAGCTTATATTTCTGTTTTGATCCCATCTGAGTGCTAAATGCTTCTCAGTGCTGATCCCACAAGGGAAATGTCTTCCATCTTTATATGCATCAAAACCATTTTCTTTTTAAAAAACATGTTACCAGATAGAATTTTTATCTTATATGCAACTTCATTCTCAGAAAATAGTATTTCCACAGGTGCTACAAACATTTGTATAACATTACTGAGCTTTTAAAAGCATCACCATAGGAATATCTTTAGGACAAATTCTAGAAAACTGTCTTTTCTGCTATCTTATGTTGAATTATTTTGCTTCAATATATTAAGTTTCCTGAAGTGAGTTATCATTTTTATATATTAACTACATCTCCAAATACGGTTTCCTTCATATCTAAAATTTTTTTGGTCTCGTATGTTGAAGCAGGAACTGGATTCAGCATGGATCACAGTACTTTAGGCAGTATAGGATGCAGGATACCTATGTCTGTTTCTGTTCTTCTGTGTGACATTTGGGAAACTCTCTCATGGACTACACTTTCTTTTGCTATCTCCCCAGTAAAGTTAGCGGCAAGGCCCTGAGAGTGCCAACAGGCTCTGCGGACATTCTCTACTGTGGATTTAGCCACCTGTGCTTCAGGCTAGCTCTGACTTGGTGCAGCTGTTGGACTCTGAGTCTGACTTCTGGGAAAGAGCTGTGAGAATAAAAGACTTGCCCTCATCTCATGGGATCTGTATGGAATCAAGAGTTCAGACTTTCTCTTTAACTGAGCCGGGCCGTGATTTTGAGCCTTACTTTTCCAACCTACTGCCCCGATCACCTACACTGCCTCAAGACTTGCCTCGTTGCTGTTGCCTCTCCTGGCCTGTGGCCACTCTAGGCCCAGCTCAGCAGGACTTATTGGGACACAATGAGACTACACCCAGTTGGGGAAAGCAGGGTAAGGTGGTCATTTGTGTAGCCCTTTGCATGAGCCAAGTTAGCACAGCTGTTAGCATAAACCTCAGAGCTCTAACCAGCGTTTTCTTAAGCAGAAGAGACAAAATATGACCAGCACCTTTTCCCAAACATCAGAATGAACCTTGAACAGTTTTTGTGTATTCAACAAAATAGAAAGCTGAGCTATACAAACTGCTGATCCTCAAGTCTAAGCATGACCAGAAACATCCTGATCATCTTGATGACGGTACCGGCAATGGAAACAGCACATGAGAACCCAACAGCACAAGCTGAAAACACTAGTCATGTGAGAGACTGGACTGCTGGTGCTTAATGACTCAACCAAAATATTCTCAACCCCCCCTTCCCCCCTCCCCATAACTTGGGAAACTAAAGAAATTTAAAGGTCACTACGAGGAGAGAGGCTGTGGAGGGAATCCAGAATTAAGGAGAAGCTGAGAAACTTTGGGAGAACACAGGGGCCCCCATTACCTTACCCAGAATTATTTTTAGAAACAGTTGTGCAATGTCTTTGTTTAGAGACTCATAGCAGATTATCATTGTGAAATATACAGAATTCCATAGTAGTTTTAACTCAACATTACTTTTTCTTGTTGATACCGAGACCATTCTTCCTCTAGAAAAATACAACTTAATTGGTGTTGCAATAAATGCTTTTAGTGAAGTGATTTTTTATAAATCTCATGGAACTTACATTTCAACTAATAGCTAGTGTGGAGCTGTGTTTCATTTAGAAATGCATGAAATGAAAGTACAGTTCTCCAAGGAAAGCGTACCACTGACTTTAAAGTGGGTTATGCTGCTATGCTTCAAGACCTTTGAACACTCATTTTAATTCCTTCTACAAGTTATTTTTTCATAGCAAAGGATATTGAATTAGGTTATACTTAAAGCAAAAATAGAATTCTATGTGTTAAAACGAGTAAGATATGTTAATAGTAAAAGAACCTTTACATATTTTTAAATTGCWTAAATTTAATCATGTGCATTTGAGAAACCATTTTGCAAATTCTGTATTTCATGAGAGTGAAATGAACGTTACTCTACATTGATTTACTTTCGTCTTCCAGTGTCAGCAATGCATTTAATTGTCACAAGAAGTAGCAACCCCTGATTATATTTTTGTTGTAAGTGTAGATGAACTTGTAGAGTTTCTCCAAGGGTCATATTTGCTATGTTAATATCAGCACCTTMTAAAAACTCTGCTCCAGTAGTCTTGATGGTATCTTGCAGAAATTGCAGAAATCTTATGCATGCCTAGAACTTCCTTGTTATTCATTTGAGAAAGTTCACAGACTAGATTAGATGATTACAGACCATTAGACGACTAAAATCTTTCCAAAATCAGCAGTTTCCCTCCCAGAAACGCCTCTGCCGGAACATCTCCGTCCCCGCTCCCGCTGTCCCCTCAGGCTCGCAGGGCTGTTTCCCGCACGGTTGCCCTGGCTCAGCCCTGGCTGCCGGGCAGCGTTTTGCCCTCCCTTGCCCAGGCTTTCCCCGGGGCTCTCGCCCGCCCGCCCGTGGCTGAGGGGCTCAGCCGTGCCCTGCGCTGGGGCCGCTGCAGCCGCTGCCACCGCCTGGGGCCGGGCCCGGCAGCCSCGGCCGCGCCACCTCGCCAGAACCTGAGCATTGGCCTTTGGTATAGAATCAAATGCTGAACTTCACTTGTTTTGAAAGTCCGGGTAGCATGGTTCAGATACCTTCTATCACGGCCACGAAAACACCACCAGCCCAGACTGTCCCTGCTGAGCCCTCTCTCGGGGGTCCTAGTTCTAGTTTTATCACGTGAATTCAAAAGCTTCCGTGGATACATCATCAAAGCCGGAAACGGGACTGTAGGGGATCAAAATGTTACCTGATATAACTCCTGTCATTGATACCCAATTATAGATGGGATCAGCTAAATTTCTTCATGAAAATCTGTGTTTTCATTTTCACATCGAAAGACAGATATAGCTATAATTTCGGTCTTTAATTTTCTTTATCATCCAATACYCAGCTGTGCCTGACACATTTCTGCATTTTTTTTTTTTTTTCCCTGAAGGAAGCAATGAGCTCTTCAGTGAAATTTCTTGATTTCACAGCAAGGTAGCAAAATCTCTGTAGGATTCTTTTTTTTTTTCCTTTTTCTTTTTTCTCTTTTTAATGGGGAAAATCTGCTTCAGTGCTCTCCATGGTATGTTTTGCAACAGAGATGCATTTACTGAACAGTTTTGTAATTATCAATATTTATAAGGCCACGAGAATTATTAAAACTCCATGGGGTGCCTAATTTCCAAGTTCTTTAGCTTGCCTTTTTAGAGTATTTCAACAGACTAGTGAGCAAGATGCTGTAACTGGATCCATCTGAAAGATTTTTTGCAGGAAACAAAGCTGATATTGAAGTCTAATGTGGGGTGAACTACTTTCCCTTTTAATTTCTTCTGCGTGATAAAAAGGAGTAAAAGCAAAAGTATTCRTAATATGTACAGGAATAATGAAGCTTCAAGGAGGAAAACTCCAAACAGAAGTAAATGTGGTTTTCTTGCTAAGAAATTTAAATTTGAACAGTATGAATCACAGACAAGAAGAGTTCATTTGAGTCACTCTGCCTTCCTGATTATAAACAGAGCAGACAAATAGAAAAGTTAATAGCAATGTCAAGGTGCAGTAGGAAAAATATTRAGGGATATTAAGCTGTGTCTGGGCTGAGCAAATCAAAGTACAGCAAAATCATGAACTGAAAACCCATGCTGACATAATATTGTTTAAGRGATTTGAAGCTCTGATTTCGTATTACTACAAACAGTTCTAGATTAGTTTTGCAAAAACCTACATTTTTCTTTTCTTTTTAAGATTTTTTTCCTTTCCCTCTTGCTTTCATTTTTTCCTCTTTTTCATTCCTCTGCCTCTTCCCTTTTTATTCCTCATTTTCTTCTTTTTCTTTTTCTTTTTCTTTTTCTTTTTCTTTTTCTTTTTCTTTTTCTTTTTCTTTTT